>BHFT01024082.1:0-81032 GCA_004320025.1 Laticauda laticaudata | reverse complement strand
GCCTAGCGGATGCGCCATCCACTGGGCTTCCGTTCCGCATCCGCTTTGCATCCGCCCTGCGTCCTCCCCGCATCCGTGTTATCGCTCCAATTATGCAAATTTTCGCTCCTTTTGAGTGCGGATAACAACGGATTTAACATTTTTCTCTTCCGTTGTGTCCTTTTTGCATCCATTGGGCAGTTTGACACGGCCTTAAGAAAGAATACATTCCATCACTAATGATCAAATCCTGAGGTTTTAGGAGAACAGCATTCATAAGAGATTTTTCATTGCATTATTCTCTGCATATCCTGATAAGGGAGTCTTAATGATCAAAATCCAAAAATCAAAATTAAATATTATGGTCAAAGACTAGCAATAACAAGAATGATACTGACAGTTAAAAAGCATAAAAGATGGATCAAATAAATAATTATATATACAAAGCAGCAGATGGGTATAGAAGAGCATGGCACACTAGATGTCTCATAATACAAATCACTCTGGAATAATGAATTGAGTGCTCATTAAAACTGGTTTATGGCCCAGGTCATCATCTGATGGGGTTTAAGGGCAGCTGCACAGAATTCAGCAATATAATATGTTGTACAGGACTAGTATCTGAAAGCAGCAGGGAAATGAAAGATTGTCCTATGTGCCTTGGGTAATCATCTAATAATGACAAAATGAGTGAAGTATAGGCACTGGAGAAGTAGTATACATGTTCTGTTCTTTTCACATGTTCAAAGTCACAGTGCTATTATCTCTCTGTGTAGGGCTTGTTTTCTTTGTATTGACATTCAGCAACAGATGATGGCATAAAAACCCTCCATTGGTTAGTTACTTCAAGATTAGCTAATAATGCCATAAGGAAGGGGAGCAGAGTAGTTATTGGGTATCCTGGCAATAAAGGTTGGGTGCCTGGCTAAGTCCAATTGCTACACACTGTTTAATGAGTAGGTATAACACATATTAGCACATTCATGTTGACTGAAATTTCTCTTTCTAGTCTGTAGGACTTGAATAAAGCATGTAATGCTACATATGACATACAAATAGATTCCAGTTGCAAAATAGGATATTCTCCTTAGATCTTTTTTCTAAAAGCCAACCTTATATCCCACACAATCTGCTGTTGGGAGATTTTACAGTCAAAGGTAAAACCAACAAAACACTGCTGTTGTTTCAATTAAACTTTTTTTTGTAAAAGTTACAATAATTTGTAACTTTAATTATTGTAAAAAATTACAATAATTTGTAAATTAGCATTGCTCAATATAATCTATTCTGTACAATCTGATCATCATCATATGTCATCTTAAATTTTAACTAAGAATTAGTTTAATTTAAAGAAACAATTTGGAAAAAATGATTTGTGATGGTTTATCCTCAACCTCTTGTAATTCAATCCAATGAGTATTAGTTTCCACGAAATTATTTTTTGCACTTTTAAACACTTATGTCAAAGATTTATTCATCTAAGCAGAAATCAACTGAATCATTTAATTCAGTGCAAATAAGCTTGACAAGTGGAGTGTATCTTTTTATGCTAGATTCATCCATGCAAACTCAGCAGTTTATCTGGATAATTCCTTCCTGAACTCTCGTTTTCTTCTTGGTTCCTTTCCTCTCTTTTGTCATCAATATTTTTCAGAATCTCCTCTTTGTCCTTCTGCCCTCACTTTCTACATAATATTTTTTGAATTCTCTTTCTTGAATTTTACAGATCCTAACCCTCCCCCAGAAATACACATATATCTTAGACACAATACTCACTGAGTTACATATATACACTTTTGATTTTCCTGGCCCAGTAATTAAAATAACTTTGAACAGAAAAAGGACAATCCATAACTAAAGGCCCTGCCACATTGGCCGACGGATGCAAAACGTTTGTAAAAAGGACACAGTGGACGAGAAAATGGTCCATCCGTTGTTATCCACTCTCAAAAGTGCCCCAAATTTGCATAACCAGAGCGGACAACAATGGAAAGGAATGGACGGGGGGACGGGGGAAGGACGTAGCCAGGATGGAAAAGCGGTATGCTGCAACGGAGTCTAGGGGATCGAAGCGGATGGGAGTGGATGGCATATCCACAGGGGCTTCCGGGGGAGCACAGGCGAAGCAGATGCGTAGCAGAAGGAGCGAATGCCAAGCGGATGCAAGCGGAATGAAGCGATGCAGAGTGGAAGCCTTGAGCAGAAGCCTAGCGGAGCCTAGCGGATGCACAAGCATTCACTGCACATGAGGGGAGGATGCATTGCATCAGCCCTGCAGAATAAAGGGAAGCGCTCGCAAGCAGGTCACCATTCAAAGGAAAAGGACCTGCTTGCCAGACACAGCTCTCGCAGCCAGCCAGCCAGCCAGCAACAACAACGCCACAATCATTGGGGAAGAAGAGAAAGCCTCAGCATCCTGCTGCCAGCCTGGCAAAGAGGGACCGGGCCACCCTCCCCACCCCTGGCCCTGACTCTGCTTCTGCTGGGGCTTCTGCTGCTCGGGCTTTGCTCTATCTGGTGCTGGAGATTCTGCTGGAGCTGCTATTGGGGGCTGGTGCTTCTGCCTGGTGCTTACTCTGCTGGCACTGCTCCTGATACTGGTGCTTCTGCTGGTGCTTTACTTTGCTGGCATGCTCCTGCGCTGGGGCTTCCTGCTGGGCTTTAACTCTGCTGGTAAACTCCTCCTGGTGCTGGTGCTTTCGCTGGTGCTTACTCTGCTGCTGCTGCTCCTGGGTCCTGTGGGTGCTGCTGGTCCTGCTGGTGCTTACTCTGCTGCTGGCTTGCTGCTGATCCTGGTTCCTGCTGGGTGTGCTGGGTGCTTGCTGGTGCTTTAGCTGCTGCTGGTGGTCCTACTTGCGCTCAGTTGTTGTTGCTGCTGCTGCCTGCTGCTGGTGTGGAGGACCAGCCCCTACAACCTCGAAGCCCTTCTGATGAGGGCCCATATGGCCCTGCAGAGGGAGGAAGAGGCAGACGTGTGAACGGGAGAGGAGGCAATACACATAGGAAGAGAAACATGCAAGAGGAGGTGCTGGGATGGCTGAGGGAGAATGGAATATCTTTGGTGGAGAGGGACACAGGCTCTATCGAGACACCAAGAGGAAGCAGGCCTGCTTGGAGAGAGAAGGCGGAAGAGCCTGGGCTACACTTCGGAGGTGCTTCCCGGCTGGTGGAAGCACTTTGTACACTTGGTACGGGAAGCTGCACGCTCAAGAAATTCTTGGCCAGGCCGTGATCAAGCTGACGGAACAGAGAGACCGTACGTGGGATGGCCAAGGGCAGCTTCTTGGAAGGGTGAGATCCGCCACCTGAGGACAGCCCCTCTCACAACGACTTCTCTCTCGAAGGCAGCCCTGCTGAGAGGCAAAGTCCTCTTCTGGCAAAGAGTCAGCTCCTGTGTCCAGTGCAGTATCTGTGGAATGTTGCCATGACAGAGACCCCCGACAGCTGTATTACCCATGGCGGAGAGCGGTGGAGGAACCCCTGACTCAGTTGGACAATGAGAGGGCACTTCCACACCACAGGCCAACACCGCATCCACCCCAGCTCCCCCTCCACCAAAGGCAGAGAGGCAAACTGGAGGGGCAAGCCACACTGTCTGCTGGAGAATGCAGGGAACACCCATCAAGAAGGCAGCGTAGATCTCCTCTTCTCAGCTGGTACACTACCCAGCGACGTCCCATCATCCAACCGCAAGCCCTTCCTCACTACGGTCAACCAGACCCTCATGAACTTGTCGAAACACATTTACCAGGTGGTGAAGGACAGGATCACCAATCTTCTTCACAACCCTCCAGAACCAAAGATTGAACCTGCTCCCACCCAGTCCAGGCCTGCTCCTCCACCAGGTGATTTCAGCTGCCCTTTCCAAGGCTTTTCCCCAGGCCGACACCTACCAGGAGGTCCAGCAGCACAGGCAGCCGTTTTTCTGCCCTACGGCTCCGCAGCCTGCTTCCCAGTCCAGGCACAGGTCAATGCGGATTGCCTACTGTGCACCGATGCCACCCACGCCAACCTGAGATGCAGCCATGCACAGATGCCACCCCTGCCAAACAGATGCCACCGATGCCTCACATCGCTCAGCTGCAGACCAGACATCCCCACTTACCCTGCTCCTTTCCTCCCCCACAGCCAAGCCCGGCCTCAGAACATCTGTCTCGGTCCCTTGGGGCTGACACCCCATGTCATCGGAGGAAGGGGCTCTCAAATGCACTGGGACTGAGGCCAGCTGTCAGAGAGCTTCCTCCAAACAGCGTCCCCTGTTGTCCTCTTGGGGCCAGGCATCCAATGGTGGCCTCAGAACCAGCACTCCAAGCAGCAAGCCACCTCCACAGGCACCTGGACCCTTCACCCCTTGGAGACTGGGCACAACCTCAAGAGTGACCAAGAAGAGTGCCAGAGACTGGGTGGCTACCTGTTGACTTTATTTTTGCTTTTGGACACTTGAACTTGGGTCATTTTGCTTTAACAGCCTTTCTATAATAAAGATTATCTTTGCTTCACACACTTGCTTCATTTATTTTTGTAACTAAGTCTTGGTGGAAACTTTTAGAAAATGGTTTTTAAGCCTTTGCATGCTTGTGGGATGGGTAAGGATAGCAGTGGATGGGCAGGGATACTGTGCGATGGGTAATAGTTTGGGATGGGCAGGGATAGCTTTGATGGGTAATAGCTTGTGGGATGGCCAGGGTACCTGTTGGGCTGGGTAATAGCTGGGGATGGGTTAGGATACCTGTGGGAATGGGTAATAGCTGTGGGATAGATAAACCTCCAGTGCAAGCATAGTGGGAACTGTATGGTCCACTCTCACCAGCGCCACACCTTTGGCCCTTCAATTTTCAAGTAAGCAATTGTAAATCATTGATCCACACATTTCAACATAAACACAACAACTGCTTTGTTAATGCACCTGTTTCAATTGTAGGCCCACCCAACACACATGGCGCCAATCTCAATCTAGTGTGACTGAGACAGGCTGAAGGAAGCATCCATTAATCATCTATCATCTGTCCTTGCCACTCCACTGCTACCGGCTGGGAGTTTGGTACAGTGTCTCAGGAGGTTGGCGCTGCTTCTTGCACTTCACGTGAGGCTCTGTTGGGGCCTTGCACATCTCTGTGTCTATCAGGTTTTCGGCCTTGCCTCGCATTCCCAGGTCCATGTCCCATTGCTTGTTGAGAGGTCCATGAGCTTTTTGTTCTGCAACAGTGGGTAGCGGGTGTGCATGAGATTGGTGCAGGAATGCACAAGCTTCCACAAATCCTCCCTCACGGTCTCTGGGCGATGCTGCATGGTGGTGAGAAGTACTTGGAAACCCTGTTGGCCAGAGATTGCCAAAGGCATTCCCACCACCATCTTGCCCTGGACAAGCCCTGTAGTTGAAGATCGCTCTGCTTCACCGGTGAGGCATCTGGAGGTGTAGGGCTTCATGAGGTAGGTTCTGAGGGAGAAGGCGTTCATCCCCCACGATTAAGTAGGGCACATTTTGTGTGTCGTTGGGCAGGGGGCTTGGATCTGGGAAGCCATGATGAGGTTGCGTTCAGCCCATCCTTTAGGTGACTGGCATTGTATAACCTAGGGCATCTGAAGATGAGCCCGTTGCTGAAGCATCGATGTACATGAACATATAGTCAGCATCGACCATTGGCCAGAGGATGATGCTGAAGAAGCCCTTGTTAGTTGAAATAAAGTGGACCCTGACTTGGCTGGAGCTTTTGCAGGCCACGTGCTGCCATCTAATGGCTCCAACGGTGTGGGGGAAGTTCCACTTCTGAATAGCCACTGCTCTGGCAACTTTCTCCAAGCCTTCTTCAGTGGAGGGGCACTGGAGGAGCTCCTCAGGTATTCTTTGATGATGGCCTGCACCACTTGTCTGACGCACAATGCTGATGGTGTTGTGTAGCACCCCCAGCGCAACTGCAATGCTCCTGTAGGTGGTCCTGAGGCAGTGGCGCAGAGTGAGGTGCCACCTTGAGCCCAGGGTCAAGGCTGGGTCCGGAAGTTGGTGCTCTGCTTAGTTAACCTGGGTGGTCAACCGCTGCACAGATTTCATCAAACATGGCTGGAGGCATCCTGCAATGAGTTCTGGAATGCACGAGGGTCTTCGTTCCTCAAGCTCCACCATCAGCTTGTTGTAACAGTCCATACTCTGCCTCTTTCTCCGCGATCCATCTTCGACCAGACCGCTTCTTGCCGCCTCCTTTTCTTTTTCCGTAGAACAGTTGAAAGAGCCTGTGGATCGGCTTTCGCACTGTTGCAACGAATGATGGTGGCTACCAAAAGGAGTGTGTTTACAACATGGTGGAGATGACTGATGCTGTGGAGAGCAAGAGCAGAATGAAGGCTGAAGAGGTCTGCACAGCAGGGCTAACTGAACTGAACGGGGGGTGAGTTGAGATCCAGTGAGTTCCTCCCCTGTTTTAATAGGAAATATCATTTTTTCCGCATCGGTGTCCTTTTGCATCCTCTTAGCATCCTGCAGACATCCTAAATATCCGAGATAGGTCGCCCTCCTGTGAACGTTTTTTTTCGTTTTTAATGCTTTGTATTGCGAGCTGCATCCGCTTTCATCCTTTTCCGTCTGAGTTACTGATGGCTTTGTGTCCGTTCCGTGTCCAATTTTCGCTTCCTCCCTGTGTCGCATTTTCCGCTCGGAGCGGAATTGAGTTGTTGGCAGATGCGCAGCGGATGCTAGGCGGATATAGCGGATGCGTAAAGATGATGAACTGATGTTAGAACGGATGTTCCCACGTATGCATTGCGGATGTAGAATAGACGCATTGGATACATTTTCCGCAGCTCAAAAAACTTTTGACGGATGGGACCTCAGTCAACAGATGCTGGAGACGGATAGAGAGGATGAAAAACAGAAGGCACGTGAGTAACAGAACGGAAGCATGCGCGTTAACCAACGGATGGCATTTTACATCCTCTTTCCATCCGTTGGTGCAGTGTGACATGGGCTTAAGTTTTGAACTAAGTTTCTTCTTTAGCTTCTGACTAGGCTTCTATCTAAGTTTCTTCTGCTCCTGGACAATTTGTGATCAGTACCTGAGTATATCTTTGATGCTATAGTTGATATTCTTCACCCATTTTAGCAGTAATATAGTCAATTTGATTTGCATGCACTCCATCTGTCATTGTTTTGGTTGTTTAAAGGAAGTGCTATCAATGAGAAAGCAGGAAAGAAGGAATATGTTCAGATATTTAAAGAAATTAAGGACTAATGTACATTAAAAGTTATTAGAAACTGAATCCAAAATTTGTCTAAATTATAATCCACCTTTCTTCCATATTTTTGCCACAACTATTATGTCAAAAATTCAACAGAGTTTTTTAAGATTAAATGTTTTCATATAAATTCAGAGAAGATTGGAGTTCTCATACCAATAGATGTCTTATTTTGTCCTCTATGACAATCTTCTAAAATTTGTCAGTAAACTGTGCTGCTCTAGTTTTTTTAACTTAGTTATTCAAGCAGAAGTAAACAAAGCTAACTTAGCTGCATTCCCTTGCTCACAAATATTGTAATGTGGAAGTGCATAATGAGGTACCAGACAAAGGGGCACGAATGTGGCTATTCACAATGAAGTCTGTCTCTCAAAATTGCTCACTGTGGTGCTTTCCATGCCACATCATGGTTAAGCATTGGAAAAATCATGCAGGCAGTTAGATGTGTCCTTTTCAAAAGTATTTGGAGTTGCAAACTTTAGTTGTTTGAGACTTTATTACAATGCTTGTGGGACTCACTGAAATTGAATAATGAAACTGACGTTCTTTTCTCAGTTTTATCTATACGACAATTGCAAGGAGAAATCAGGATGGAATATCTGATATTCCAGGATGGAATATCTTGCAACACCTCATTAGTCATATTGAATTCTCCAGATTGGCATCCCTCAGTGAGCACTGACCTCTTAAAAGTGCTATAAAGAGCTCTGATAACCTTAACTATTCCTGGAGCAATTTCATATTAGTGAAGGAGGAAAGTGCAATTTCCCTATTTCAAGATGTCAAATGCTTTCTTGAAATCATCTAAAGTCACAAAGAAATAATCATCTGTTCTTGATGGCTTGTGTAATTAAGTGAGGGTACAGAACTGATACTCCAAGGATGAATGAATAATACTTTGCAATGATTAAACTAATAATAATGTATAGTCTTATGCTTTTGTGTGAGTAGACGGTAGGCAAACAGCATCAGCAGGTGTTATCCTAAGATATGTTAGCAGATGGGTGATTAATTCAACACAAATTTGGAGATTAAATATAAGAGTAAGATGCTGAGACACTTCTGAATTATGGAGTAGTTGAAATAAAGTTATCTTGAAAACTTTAGAGGCTCTGGTAGTTTTAAGGTTATAATAATATTGTTTCCCCTCCACACCCTTCCCACATAGCACATCCTTCCAGGACATAATTTTATAGAGTGAAATATTGTAGATTGAAGATGAAATTTTAATTACTTGAGATCTACCAATTCTGTATGAAGATATTTCCTTAGTTTTCTTTTAATTTGTTTTTAAGAAATTTCATGAAAAGTTGGCATTGAGTTACTTACCCAGCTTCCAATTTTAATTTTCCCACAGAGCAAATATGACTCAGGCATGACAATGTTTAAAGAGCACCTAAGATGTTTCAAGTGTCTTTTCCTAAAAGATGCAAAATACAGACATTGTAGACACACTTCCCAGTGAGATACCTGAAGCTTCAGCCTTCTGTTGAGTGCAGATATGAGGATAAACATCAGTAACCTTTATCAGTACAGATATTTCCTTGTCCATAAATAAAGCTAAAATTGACAAGGTCATGTAAGCCTCATTCTGCAATATATTTATGCAATCAACTTCCTTTGCAATCTTCCCATATTCAATTCTTTAAAGTGTACTTTTGGCTGAAATGCTAAGAGATTCCCCTATACTTAAGAGGCCTATTTAATAGAATGTTTTATCAAGGAGGATTCCAAGGTACATCTAAAGATGTCTTTATATAATTTTGTTGCAGAACTTTACAAAAGTGCAAATATCTTATATATAATAGGCACATGAGGACCTAAAACACCAGGGTTACAAATCCCTCTCCATTGTGATTTATTTAAGTGCATATGACTATCTGCATTGTAAGAATAGCAATAACAAAGGGAAAAACAATAGTGTTTAAGACTTATATACTTCCCTACACTCTACAGAACTCTCTGGGCTATTTATGTCAGGATATTGGCCCCAACAATCTGGCTCCTCATTTTACCAACATCAGAAGGATGGAAGGCAGAGTCAACTTTGAGGCCAACAGGATTGAACTCCAGACCATGGGCAGAATTCGCCTGCAATACTACATTCTAAGGCTTATGTAGAATTTCCATGTAAAAAGTGAACAGCATGGATTGGCGAAGGTATATAGTACATTTAGTATATTTCTAAATGTACATTTGATATATATATAGTAATATATATTTGATATATATTGGATAGAAACAATCAAGGGCACAAATTTTGATGATTAAAATGGACCAATTTATCTCAAGTGATATCTTGTAACTTCTCCTAGACCTATCCATCCTTCTTACTGTTCTCTCCCTACTCCACTTCTTCTGCCACTCACCCTTGATAATCATAGTTATTTCTTCTAGGGCTATCAATCTTTCTCCAAATTTGATTTTGTTTAAACTATCTTTATATACTTCAAGAACTCCCTACCCCCAAAGCAATCTTGTTTTTACTTTTTGGAAAGCAAAAGGTGAGAAAGTTTGAGAGGTGACAAAAAGAGTCTGCTTGTTGCTGAGGAAACTAAGTTTTTGCTCCCTAATTTCCCATGCTGTGCTGCATTTCATTGTGTTCCCTCATAGTGCAGAAAGACCAGGAACATGGCCTGGTTGCCTTGGAAACAGAATGATAGTTCAGTTCTCTCTATCCCTTTTCCATTTTAAGTCCTATTTAGGCATTATGAAATCATGCAAAGTCCAAAACACATGAGTTTTACGGATAAATTGCTTACCACCCTTTACCAGAAAGTGTATTCATTATATTATAATGCATATCTGAATCTGGTAGGATCCAAGTGACCTCAAAACTATTTATTGGACAGATGATTTCTCTGGATTTCCTTAAAATTGTTAATTTCCTAAGACCAAAATTCTTCCTTAAGGATCACAATAGAACAGACCCCACAGTAAATGTTTCCATATCATATTGCTTGCTTCCTAACAATTTTTATTGACTGTTTTATTTTATGATTTGATTGCTTATTGTACCCTATGATGATTATTAAGTGTTGTACCTTATGATTCTTGACTCTTGATGAATGTATCTTTTCTTTTTTGTACACTGAGAGCATATGCACCAAGACAAATTCCTTGTGTGTCCAATCATACTTAGCCAAAAAAGAATTCTATTCTATTCTATTCTATTTTATTCTATTCTATCTTGAACAAAATGTCAAGATTTGTCTGAGACTATGAATTTTTGTAATGTTCTGACTCTCCCATTTTCCATGGCTTGAATAACTTGACCAAAATAAACATTTATTAGATGTTCGTGAGAAAAGAACTAGGTTTGTATCCAGAATAATTCTTGATAGGTGTTGTGTACCAGAAATCAAAGTACTGGATTTTCAACCAGCTTTTTGAAGGATTTGTTTTTCTTGTATCTAATATACATTTATACATCAATACATTTTTCATCTTTAATTTTTTTATTAGAGTTTTAAAGAATGGTTGTATTTAGGTGTACAGGGAGTTGAAGTATTATATTTTTAAATGCCAAATCAATAATTAATCTTTACCATTCTAATAAGAAATTACAAATGTTGATCTAATTTGAAATTCTTTTTTGAAAAAAAATGTAGCAAATTGCATATTGTAGGACTGGATAAGTGTAAAAAAGCACATCAGCATCTATCAAAAGAGCTGAAACAATTTCTTATAATGAAAGAGCACCCTACTGAAGGGTGGGTGGGAATTGTGCTAATTATTTTGAATGAATTTGAATTATTGATTGAATTCAGAAAATCAACTCATTCTTAAATGCTTCAAATCTCATTGACAGGTCAAACTGATAATTATCTCCAGATTGGTGTATAATCATCTTTCAAGTTGTACAATTAATTTGTCACCATCCAATTCTAAAATTCTGAATCCCAGTTCTAATTCAGAAAACGGGATTCATTCTGAGCTCCAATTTAATTACCTTTATAGCAAAGCTCTAAATGAACGATTCACAGAAGTCTTGTCCTCTTCTTTTAGGAGAGTAATGAGCAAATTGGGACTGGATATAACGTTACAGTATCATATACTGCATATATAAAATATTCTGAGAATCTTGAACTATTTAATGAACTTTTATGGTAAGAGATTTGGGACATATAAAAAGTTCCCCATTCAGCAGATGGTTAAATTTTGGGATTTACTTCCATAAGACAGAAACTCAGGTAGAAACTTTGGAAATAAACTGGATAAAGTTGAGCTAAATAAGACTATCTATTTTTAACATTTGAAAAACTATTTTTTAAGTCTAGGGGTTCCACCCACAAAAATATCATTATGCAGATCATAGTAATGCTATTTCTCTACAGTTGTTTGGCCCCTGGCCAGTTACATTTTCATAAATGTGGCTTGTGTGTGGTTGAAAATAAAAGAAGGAAGCTCATAGTTATTTTCTAAGAAAGTTCAAAGTTCAAACCTTTATTGTTAATGCACAACATGTGTACAATGAAATTGAATGAGTGTCCCTTGATGCAGCCCACCTAAGAATACAGATTACATCTCAATAAATCAATCAATAAAAAATAAATTTCTAACCCCTACTCCCTAATTCCCTAATCCCTAAGAAGAAGAAGAAGATGGCTACATTCAGTTGTGGTAAAGCCGTAACTGTCACATTGCCAATTACTTCATTAATCAAGAACTTCCTAGAGCTTTCATATATTGGTGTAACATGTACATGTAACACCTCATGTAACACCATTTTATGCATTCTGCTTTATTGGTCAGCAGTTAATTAGATGTTTTTTATCCTCCTGCTTTTATTATTTTGTAAGTAAAGAAGCAAAAGTACATAACCTTCCTCCTCCTCTTTTTCTTATGAGGGAGTTGGGCTGAGAGAGAGAGAGCAGTGACTCTCCCAAAGTTACCCAACTGACTTTCATACCTAAGGTAAGACTAGATCTCACAATCTCCTAGTTTCTATGCTAGCATCTTAACCACTACACGAAATGGTGCTACTACTGCAACATCTTTCCCACATACTCTTACAACTTCCAAACATATTTTCTCCTCTCACCATGTCAGATGTATCTGGCTATATTGCCCTCCCCATTTCTCTTTTCTGTTCCCACATAATTATGTGAGGGAAAAAAAAATTTAGTCATCCCATTGGGAGAAAAACCCTGCATAAAAGTATCTTGAGGAATTTGAAGAACACTTTTTACCAATTATGGTAAAAGAAGTTTCATCAAACCAATCTTAGGTAACCTTGAAAAATATTTGATTCTTACTTGGACAAGGCACTACTGGAAAGCTCAGAGTTTTGAATGAGAATGTGGAGTTAAACCAAGTGAGAAACAAGAAAAAAAATCAGTGCTGAATCACTTCCATTTTGTAATCTCAAAAAACAATAATGTTCTGTTAGTGAGATGGGTGGTTTCTAAATTTGATACATAAATCAATACATTTATAAATCAATAAATATGGACAGATTCATAAAGTCACCAAGAACCGAGTTTGACTCAGAAGAAATATTAGTTTTTCTATAGTTCAGAATAATTATAATCCTGAATATCTGACCTAAAACCAAGAGAGTCCTCAGTTAACAAAACTATCCATGTCAGGTAGATGAGGTTTTTATAAAATCTTTTTTTTCTATTTTAAAGGAAGCTGTATTTTTTAAATAGACACTGTTGTAGAGGACACAACACACTGATGACATTTCTTAGCCTGCAGTGAAGCATCTGCAAGAAGAAAAACCAATTCGGAATATACAATAAAACACAATTCAGTCCTTTGTGTGTGTGAGAGTTTATATACATTCACATACGTACATGAAAGCCCAGATTGTTGGGGGCAAAATATGCTGACTCTGTAAAGTGCTTAGAGAGGGCTGTAAAAGCACTATGAAATGGTATATAAGTCTAAGTGTTATTGTTATTGTTACACTCACACACACATACACAATAAATCAGAAAATAAAATACAAGCTGGATAGTCAAGACCTTATTGATGACGCAAACTTTGTTAAGGACCTTGGAGTACTCATCTCAAATGATCTAAGTGCTCGAGCCCACCGTAACAACATAGCCCAAAAGGCATCAAGAGTTGTTAACCTAATCCTGCGTAGCTTTTTCTCCAGTAATATCACTCTACTAACTAGAGCATACAAAACATTTGCTAGACCAATACTTCATGCTCCAATCAGTCTGAAACCCGCATTACTTATCTGATACTAAATACAATTAGAAAGTCCAGACATATTTCACAAGAAGAGTTCTCCACTCCTCTACTCGTAGCAGAAATACCTTATGCCACCAGACTTGAAAATTTAAAACCTAGACAACCGAGAACTACGCCTCCTTCGGTTCAATCTACATCTGAAGTAACATAAATTATACAGGGGAAACTCGAAAAATTAGACTATTGTGCAAAAGTTCCTTTATTTCAGTAATGCAACTTAAAAGGTGAAACTAATATATGAGATAGACTCATTACATGCAAACAAGATAGTTCAAGTCATGATTTATCATAATTGTTTGATGATTATGGCTTACAGCTCATGAAAACCCCAATCCACAATCTCAGAAAATTAGAATATTACATGCAATCAATAAAACAAGGATGGTACATAGAACAATATCGGACCTCTGAAAAGTATAAGCATGCATATGTACTCAGGACTTAGTTTGGGTCCCTTTTACAGCAATTACTGCCTCAATGTGGCATGGCATGAAAGTTATCAGCCTGTGGAAGCTGCTGAGGTGTTATGGAAGACCAGGATGCTTCAATAGCAGCCTTTAGCTCTTCTGCTTTTTTTGGTCTCATGTCTCTCATCTTTCTCTTGACAATGCCCCATAGATTCTCTATGGGGTTCAGGTCAGGTGAGTTTGCTGACCAATCAGCACAGTAATCCCACAGTCATTGAACCAGGTTTTTGGTGCTTTTGGTTAGTGTGGGAAGGTGCCAAGTCTTGCTGGAAAATGAAGTCAGCATCCCCATAAAGCTCATCTGCAGAAGGAAGCATGAAGTGCTCCAAAATTTCCTTGATAGATGGCTGCATTGACCCTGGACTTAATGAAGCATAGAGAACCAACACCAGCAGGTGACATGGCTCCCCAAATCAACACAGACTGTGGAAACTTCACTGGACTTCAAGCATCTTGCAGTGTGTGCCTCTCCATTCTCCTCCCAGACTCTGGGTCCTTGGTTTCCAAATGAAATGCAAAAGTTACTTGCATCAGAAAAGCAAACTTTGGACACTGAGCAACAGACCAGTTCTGTTTTCTTTAGCCCAGGTAAGACGCTCTTCTGATGTGTGTTGTTGTTTCAGGAGCAAGCTTGGACACAGAGGATACAACATCTGAAGCCATGTCCAGTGTCTGTCTATGTGTGGTGGCTCTTGATGCACTGATTCCAGCCCTCAGTCCAATTCCTTGTGAAAGTTCCCAATATTTTTTGAATGGCCTTTTTCTGACAATCATCCTCTCCAGGCTGCGATTATGCTCTCTGCTGCTTGTGCACCTTTTCCTTCTACACTTTCCCCATGATTGTGATTCCTACTGAACCTTACTGAGAGACCATTTAAAGGCTCAGGAACACACTTTGCAGGTGTTATGGCTTAATTAGCTGACACTTTTGACATTTATTAGAGTGGGACACTCTTGAGCCTAGAATTTTTGAACCTTTTCACAATATTCTAATCTGACATTGTGGATTTGGGGTTTTCATGAGCTGTAAGCCAAATCATCTCAATTATAATCAACATCACAAGCTTGAAATCTATCTTGCTTTGCACCTATGAGTCTATCCTTCATATTTAGGTCACCTTTTAAGTTGCATTAGTGAAATAAATGAACTTTTGCACGATTATTATTATTTTGAGTTTCACTGTATTTTGCCAATGTCCTACCTGTCAATGAATACTTCAACTTCAACCACAAAAATACAAGAGCACACCAATAGATACAAACTCATGGTAAACCGCACCAAACTGACTGCAGGAAATATCACTTCAGCAACAAGGTGGTCAATGTCTGAATACTCCACTAAAAGGCTCCATGTCAAACTGGCCGACGGATGCAAACGTTTGTAAAAGGACACAGCACGACGGCAAAATGTTCCATCTGTTGTTATCCGCTCTCACAAAGTGCCCCGCATTTGCATAACCAGAGCGGACAAACACGGAAAGGAACGGGACCAGGGAGACGGAATAGGGCGGATGGAAAGCAGATGCTCCACAGAAGACCTAGCGGTGGAAGCGGATAGGGAGCGGATGGCATATCCGCCAAGGCTTCCGGGGGAGCACAGCAAAGTGGACGCAGAACGGAAAGAGCGGATGCCAGACTGGATTGAGCCCGCAGTGGACATGAGCAAGTGGATCCTTGCAGAGCGTCCGCCAGACGCTAGGCCCGGTAAGCGTCATACCTGGGGCGGTTATGCCATAGACTAATTCACACATGCGCATTGTGGGGAGCGATGCATCTGCCGTCAGCCCCGCGGATATAAAATGTGGAAGCTACGCCTCGCAATGCAGGAGTCACCATTCACGAGGAAAGACACCTAGTCTCCGAGACATTAGCTGTGCCTGCCAGCCGGCTGGCCAGCCAGCCAGCAGCCCAGCCAGCCAGAACAGCACGCTCAAACAACCCATCGGGAAGAAAACAGAAGCCTCTCGCCTCTGCTGCTAGACCCTCGGCAAGAGGAGACCAGGGCCACCATTCCACCCCTGGGCACTGACTCTGCTTCTCGTGGCCGGGCTTCCTGACTCTGCTCTGTCTCACTCTTCTGGTCTGGGGCTTCTATTTGATGCTGCTCTACTGCGACTGTGGCGCTCTCCCTGCTGAGCATTGCTGTTTCACGCTGGTGGGGTGCGTTCGCCTCTTCGCTGGGTGCTTTCACCTCTGCTGGCATATCTCGCCTCTTCACCTGGCTGTGGCGTGCTCTGTGAGTGTCTTACACTTCTCCGCTGAGCCACCTCACGCCTCCTGACCTCGCTGGTGCGCTGCGTCGTGACTTAAGCTGCTGGTCGATCCCCCTAACTCTCTGTGCGTGGCGCTGCTCCTAGGCTCCGTAGCGTGGATCCCTGCTAGATCCACTGGCCATCCTTGGCTGCTCTGGCTGGGGTGCACTCTCGGCTGCCGCTCCCTGCTCCCTCCCGCGCCCCTGATATCCGGTGCTACCCTCTTGAAGGCTCACGTGGTTCCTGATCTCTGCTACGTCGATCGCCCTGGTCCTGCTACATGCCACTGCTTCGGTCACCGGTGCGTCCTGCTGGTGCCCTGCTTCGCGGGTCTGGCCGCTTGGTCATAGCTCCGTGCCATGCTCGGTCAGACCATACCGCCGTCCTCCGCTGCGCGCGTGCTGGAGCGAGTACAACGCCCTACCACTCTCTCTAGACTCAGCTCCCTTTCTGATGCAGGGCCACATGGCCCTGCCCAACAGCGGGAGCGAAGAGGCAGCCATGCACGGCATCACGTCCCGACACGACGCTCGAGCAGGAGGCCTACTCTAATCACCCACTTAACACACGCACGACGCCGCCCATCCGAGGACGGGAGGTGCCTTGGACGTGGCCTCTTCGCAGGAGAGATCATGCGAAAACTCTCTTCAGGTGAACCCGTGACCCACACGCTACGCCATCCCTATCGCAGACACTCATCACCCAAGGACGGACCGAGGCCAGGCCTTCGGCTTGGAGACGCAAGTCAGCAAACAGGCGCGCCGAGGCGGCCTCGGGCTACCCACGGCCCCTCGGATCAGTGCTCCTTCCCACGGACTCCGGTCGGAAGCATATTTGCACAGCCTGGCCCGGGGAAGCTTGCCACTCACAAGAAAATTCTGGCCAGGCCAGGGTCGCAAGCTTGACGGCGACCGGGAGATCTTACCATGATCGGCGCACTAGAGATCTTCGACAGGTCAGCTAAGCCCCACTCTCAACAACCCTCTCTCCAGTCAGACTGTTCTGATCCGTACTGCTCCACAAGCTTCCCTCTCTTCCTAGAAAGACAGTCCAAGCTCCCTCTGTGTCACAGGCAGGTATCTTGTCTGACACCACCGTGCACCTGACCCAGAGGACCACCCCGGGACCACAGCCTGCTGACCCTACCCCGTGGCGCGGAGCCGCGCACGGTGGTGAGCTGCCTCCTACTGGCTGCAGCGAGTGGCGTTACACCGCGAGCACAGGAGAGTGCACTGCATCCACCCCAACAGGCAACCCTCCTCGAACATACGCACCCCCAGCCATTCCCACCGATCACCACCTCACAGAAGGCATGAGCGAGGGCAGCCAGCCTCGGGAGAGGGCAGGAAGTCCCACACTGCTCCCCCTCTCGGAGATAAGCAAGACACCCATCAGGGAGCAGCATTCGATCCCCTCTTCTCCAAGCTGCCTTAGCACCACCGCATGACCGCCTCCGCATCTCCCAACCGCCAACCCCGTCTCAACCTACCCGTCAACCGGACCTCAATCAACCAATGTCCGGACGACGACAACTTACCCGGTGGTGCAAGGAGACGGTTCACCAAATCTTCACTCCACAACCTCTCCAGACTCTACTAACGAATGAACCTAGCATACCCACCCATCCTAGGCTCACCCCAATCGCTCCTCCACCCCGCACGGCCTCGCATGCTCACCGCCTATGCCATTCCAAGGCTTTTCCCAGTCCCTCATGCACTGGACCAGGGGCTACGTGCTAGCAGGGGTCCAGCAAGCGCACATGGACTAGCAACCACTTCTCCAGGTCACAGGCACAGAGTCATCCGGGCGACACTGTCTGCCACTCAGGTTCTCTCTCTTACCGATTCATCCCACCGTCAGCGTGGCCCGATAATTATCACATGCCATCCCGTGCCATCTTTGTGTAGTAAAATCAAGTACAGGATCTATTCCTTTGCCTATCACACCACACTTCGCTTCTTTATTCTCTGCTCAACTAAAGTCTTCGGTGGCAAACTTTTCATAGAACAACCCTCCCTGGTTTAAAAGCCTTTGCCATGCTCTGTCGGGTCATCAATGGCAGGTACAGCGAAAGCAGCTCGATGCGCTAAGATTAGCCGCTGTGGGCATTGGGTCAGGCTGATACCTGTTGGGCATGGGCAGGGATTTACCCTTGTGGGCTCTCATCCCCGGTAATAGCTAATGGGAGTGAGCCTAAACAATGCCAGGCAGCCATAGTGTGGGACTGTTTATGGTCATCCTCCCCAGAGGATTCGCGAGACCTATGGCCCTCTTTTTTATCAATAAGCTAACTGCTAATCATCATCCACACATGTCAACATAAACACAGACTCTTTATACAATGCTGTTCATTGTACGCCCACACAACAAACAGGACCCAATCTCATACAGCATGTAGATGAGAACAGGCTTGGAAGGAAAGCATGCACATTAGTCATCTACATCCACTGTCTTCCCACTCCACTTGCTCCAGCTGCGCGAAGGTTCCGCGCCAGCTGAGGTGTCAGGAAAGGACGGTTGCGATGAGACTTCTTCCCTTTCACTTGAAAGCTCGTTGCGTGGAGCCATTGAACACAATCAACTCTAGCTAGATCCGTATCAATGGTTTGTATGCTCTCTCTGCCTCCTTCCCACAGCGCTCTCGCAATGTCCCCATCAGCCACATATTAAAGGAGCTTGGCAGGTCCACGAGCCTGTTCTGCAATCAACTGGCTATGCTTGCCACACATGGTGGGAAGCCAGCTGGAGCTGCGGCATGAGCATTGCTGCCAGGACTGCGACCAGCACTTGCATCCCACGACTCCCCGTCCTCTACACGCGTCTCATGCATCCTTGCGGTCAGGAATTTGCCGTGCATTCTGGCCATGGGTGGTGAGAAGTAACCTGGAAACCCCTGGCATTGGCCGGAGATGCCAAACGCCATTTGCATCCACCCAGACCAGTCTTGCCGCGGGAACAGCTCCTGTAATTGAAGATCCTCTCTCTTCCCGAGGACTGTCTCCCTCTGTGAGGAGGTGCATGCGACGCTGTGGTGTTTGTAATGACCCGGATATACACCGTTCCCCTGAACAGACGCGAGCGAACAGACACCTCACGTCTCTGCTCCTAATCGTAGTTGAGGTGGAGACATTCTTGAGTTCGTTGAGGCAGGGGGTAACTGAATCTGGGACACGCACCATTATCTGACGAGTTTGACTCCTATGCCCTTCCAGCCCTCCTTGACGGTCACTGGCCATTGTACACCTGTTGCCACTCTGAAGCTGACCCCACCCATGCCTGATGCGCATCGAAGTTGCTACATGCAACTTGTACATCAGCATCGACCCTGGCGAAGATGCGATGATGCTGAAGACAGCCCCTTGTGCAGTATGACATAAGTTAGACCCACCGACATTGCGGCTGGAGATTTCGGCCTACGGCCACGTCTTCCCATTCCTAATGCTCCAACGGGACACACACGCTCACTACTACCAGCCCCGACCAACAGCACCTCTCTAGCACACACTACTGTGGGGCGTTCCACTGTCTCAGGAATGCCACTTGCCTCTCTGAGCAACTATCCCCTTCTCCACGTCCCTCAGTGCGTAGGCGCTGGCTACATGGAGGAGTCTCCCCTAGGATAGCTATTCTTTGTATCGAGATGACCTTCTCCACCACTTCTCGTGAACCACCTAATGCTGGCATGGTGCTGGTGTTGGCACCCCCTTCCATGCCGTATTGCCTATGCTCCTGTAGGTGGCTTCCTGAGGCCAGGGGACAGAAATCAGTGCCACCTTAAGCCAGGGTTCCAGCACTGGGCCAGAACTTCTGGTTATTTGCCTGTAGGTCAACCTGTGTGGTCGCTCAAGCTTGCTCCCACAACTTGCGTCAAATCATGGGCTGCGAAGCTACCTCTCATCCTTCGGTGTGAGTTTTCTCGTAAATGCCCCAAAAACGAGATCGCCATTCACGACGGTCCTTTGTGCCTCAGACTTCCAGACCGACTCAGCTTCTGTACGCCACAGTCCAATACCTTACCTATCTATCAAGAGTAGATGATCCAATAACTTCGGAACACCAATGGACACCTTCCTGTTCGGACTCCTCTCCTTTTCTTCCACCGTCGGATTAGAAACCAGTTCGAAAGAGGCCTTTGATCAGAGATGGCTTCGCACTGTATTGCAGAATGAATGGGTGGCTACCAAAAGATATGTTAGGAGTCCTACTGAGGTCGGAGATGACGGATTGCTGCTGGAAACGGGCCCAATGAGCCAGCATAGTAAGGCTGCAGGCGGTCTACTGACAGGCATGGGCTGCTGGACTGATTGAAGTTAGAGATCCAGAAGTGAGTTGCTACCCCTTCTTTTACTCAGAGCAATATAGTTTCCGACTTTCGCCTACCGGTGTCCTTTGTGCATCCTTGCTAGCTGCCTCTCTAGACATCCTTAATATCCGAGAATAAGTCCTCCTCTAGCGAACGGTTTTCCCATTTTAAATGCTTTGTTTAGCGACGCTGCATCCACCGCTTTCGATACCTATTTCTCACGTCCGGTCTAGCTACTAGTGTCTGCGCATTCCATTCCGCGTTCTGTTTCGCTTCCTCCCTGTGACATGTTTTCCGTGCCGATATGCGGATTTGGAGTTGCCGGGGTTACGCGTCAGTGGAATGCTTTATGCGCGGACTTAGCGGCCGCATGCACGCTAACGGCATGATCTGACGACGCATGGTGATAGAACGGGTGCCACGAATACGGTCAGGAATGGTTCCCCATATGCGTTGCAGGCATCGCGAACACAAGCGGACGCGCTTGGAGGAAGCTTGTTACTCCGCGTTCCAAAAGATTAATTTACGCAGCAGCTCGAAAATTCTTTGACGGGCCGCGATGCGAGACCTCAATTACGCGTGTGGCGGCCATGTACTGCAGCCACCGATCGAAATCAGACGAGGCATGGTACAAAAATCGGAACGCAGAACCCCGGCACTACGTTTCAGCGACGAACAAGAACGACACAGTGCAACGCACAGCTCTTACCAGCTGCTCTCATGATGAATGGCAATGTTACACCATATGGCTGATGAGCGATGAATCATGTTAACCAATGGATGGCAAGTGTTTCTCTCCGTTTTACATCCTCTTTCCATCCGTTGGTGCAGTGTCACATGGGCTAAACTCTGTGGTTTCTTCCCAAACCCCAAAAACATTAACCTTAGGCTGTCTACTATTAACCTCACCCCTTTCCTTATAGGTGTATAGGGGACATGCATAAGTGCACCAAAACCATCCCTGTCCTCTTGTTTCTTTTTTTTCTTTTTCATATCCATCCCTACCATCCCTGTCCTCTTGTTTCTTTTTTTTCTTTTTCATATCCATTTCCTGTATTCATAACCATGTTTACATTTATACCTGCTATCTAATAATCGCTTGACAAAATAAAATAAATAAATAAATAAAATAAAACCTTCCCAGTCTAGGCAACATAAATAAGTAGTGATGATGGACTGGGAAGGCTGACTATTATTAAAAAGTCTTGTCCGAACATTTATAGTTTATATCAAAAAGCTTTAAACAGAGCCTTTATCTCATCATTGAGGACAATTCTCTTGCTAAATAATTGTTCTCCAAAGATTTTTTTTTTTTACTGTTGTAAATAAGACCAGGAGTCACTTCTTTATATATTTTATTTTTTCTTGTATCTATTTGTACCTTTGCTCTTACACTTTTCTCACTTTCTCAAGAAGTTTTTTTAAATAAAAAAAATTATTATTTATATTAAAGCAATCTGGACAATGTTGCTAGAACATAGATGTAGAATTATACTGAAGAGAACTCTAAAGTCTTTTAGTCCAACCCTCTGCTCAAGGTAAGAGATCTTATAACATCCTAGACAAATGCCTATATAGACTGTTCTTGAAAACATCCAGTGATGGAACACACATAAATCTGGAGGCAAGCCATTCCATTGATTAATTGTTCTCACTGTAAGAAAATTTCTCTTTAGTTTTAGGTTGGATCTCTTTACAATAAACATCTACCCATTACTTCTTCCCCTGCCCTTGAGTGCTTTGGAGAATAAGTTGACCTCTTATTCTCTGTGACAAATGGATCATCAAAACTTGGAAGACAGTTATCATGTCACCCTTCCAATCCTTCTTTTTGGTAGGATAGAAATACCTAGCTCCCTTCGTTGATCATCATATGATTTATCCTCCAGACCCTTTATCATTTTTGTTGCTCCTCTTTGCACACTTTCTAGGGTCTCAGAATCATTTATTTATTTATTTATTTATTTATTTATTTATTTATTTATTTATTATCATGACAACCAGAACTGTACACAATATTCAAAGTGTGGTCCCACAAGTGCAATATAAAGTGATCATTTCTTGTGATTTTGATGCTATATCTCTGTTGATGTAGCTCAGAAGTGCATTGAGAATGCATAGAAAAGTGTTACTGTAACAGAGTCCATTGGTTTGAACTATTGAGACATGAAACAAAATTCCAGTTGTTCTGATTTCCATTCTGTAGATTGTAACCAGAAATCTGAATGCATCATTTTGCAAATGATAGGGCAAAAGCAGATTAAAATTAACTAAGCATTATTCTTTTTTGAGCACCATAAATATATTTTTGAACAGTGTGAGTTACAAAGAACATCAATAAATGTTGAAAGCATTGCCAAGTTCTTACCTGCCCCTCCCCCCAACTACAAGGTCAAATACTTCCCTTTTCTCACCTAGTAATTTCATCAGCATGTCACTTTCTTGCCTTTGGCAGCTGACATTACTTTTCTCAGTACCATCCTGAACATTTTCACCACATTAATAAAATGCCAAAGCAAGTAACCCCTATCACAACTTTTCCATGGTCATCTTATTTTGTCCTGAGGATACATGGTTTATTTCCCACATACCTGTTTATTCTAAGGATTTGTTGGCAGGAGGAAAAGAATGTGACACCTTATTTTTTAACATGAATGTCATAACTGATGGCAAAAAGAGAAAAAAAGTGATTTAATGATAGAGATAAGATGCAAATTCAAACTGGTGAACATTAGAACATGAGATGCATTCTATCTTTTCTATATGCTGA
Organism: Laticauda laticaudata; assembly: GCA_004320025.1. Lineage (NCBI taxonomy): Eukaryota > Metazoa > Chordata > Lepidosauria > Squamata > Elapidae > Laticauda > Laticauda laticaudata. The sequence continues at coordinate 57,824 of BHFT01024082.1, read as the reverse complement.
AATGAAGTATATATTTTTTAAAATAAAGATGAAAGCCATGCCATCTTGTCATGTATGTAGTAGCTGTCAAAGAATGCTTTTGAATCTATATGTTGTATTAGCATTCCTTGTTCAAGGAATGTTCATTCCTTGTTCACTCTTTGACCACAGTGGAGGGGCTCACGTTTGACTCAGACTTCCATCCTTCTGAGATCAGTAAAATGAGCACCCAGATTGATATGAAGGTAATGCTTACATTGTAAACCACCCAGAGAGTGCTTTTAAATGCTATGGGGAAGTATATAAACCTAAATGCTATTGATGTTTGTCTCTGCTAGTTTTTCTGCCTTGTTCTTTGGTGAAATTAAGATATATTTTTATAAAAAATGAATTTTGTAACATTTTTCTTCCCTTAACACCTCTATTCATGTACTACATTTCTATACTGCTTATTTCTTTAACATAAAATAGCACAAATAAGATTCTTAATTTGGAGCTATCTAGCTTCTCAAGGTGATTACTCTGAGCTTTTCTATATCATTAGCTCTTCCATACATACATTATCTTGAAGTATTTTGAAGCAATCCATGATTCTTTCATTTTGTCCTCACCATGACAAGATCCCAAATATACTGTCAGACATGCACACAAAAAAATCATACGTTAAATTGAATTCAGAAAATTTATTGTTCAAGCATATACACAAGAACCTAGTCAATTAAACTTCAGTACTAATTAAGCACCAAATACGTGTCAACAGAATTTAAAGGCCCTGTCACACTGCCCAACAGATGCAAAACGTTAGTAAAAAGGACATTGAGAAAATGTTCCACCGTTTGTTATCCGCTCTCAAAAGGGGCAAAAATGTGCATAACCAGAGCGGATACACAGAAAGGACGGACGGGGGAGGATGCAGAGCGGATGGAAAGCGGATGCGGAACGGAAGCCTAGAAATGGAAGCAGATGGGAAAGGATGGCACACGCTAGGCTTCCGGGGGGCCGCAGAAAAGCAGAAGCGGAACAGAAAGAGCGGATGCAGAGCGGATGCAACAGCGGATGAGCGGATGCACAGCGGAAGCCTAGCAGATGCACAGCGGAAGCCTAACGGATGCCGAGCCTTAATTGCGCATGCAGGGAGGATGCATTGCGTAAGCCCCACGGATATAAAGGGAAGCAGCTCAGAAGCAGGTCACCATTCAGAGGAAGAACCTGCTGCCGGACACATTGACTGCCTTGCCTGCCCTGCTTGCATGCCTGCCTGCAAGCCTTGCTGCAAGCCTTACTGCCAGCCTCCTGCCAGCTGTCTGCCTGCCTGCCAGCCTTGCTGCCAGCCTCCCTGCCAGCCTTCCCTGTCTGCCTGCCTTCCAGCCTTCCCGTAGTAGAGTTCACAGAGCCTGTAGATGGCTTCGCACTGTTGCAGAAGGATGGTGGCTGCCAAAAGGACTTTGTTACGATCCATGGTGGAGATGACTGGATGCTGTGAAGAGCAAGATCCAGATGAAGACTGCAGAGGTCTGCACAGCAGGGCTGCTGGACTGAAAGTGAGATCTAGGTGAGTTGTTCCCCCTTTTTATAGGCATATAGGTTTCCCTATGTGTCCTTTTGCATCCTCTAGCATCCTCTAGACATCCTTAATATCTGAGATAGGTCCCCTCTGTGGACGTTTTTCTTGTTTTAAATGCTTTCTTTGCGAGCTGCATCTGCTTTCATCTCTTTCTCCATCCATTCTGCATCTGTTCTGCATCCGTTCCTCGTCCATTCACTTCCTCCGCGTCTGTTTACGGCTGGAGCAGATGCGAGTTGCGCGGATGCGGAACGGATGCCTAGCGGATATGCGGATGCATAACAGATGCAGAACGGATGCTAGCGGATGCCTAGCGGATGCAGAACAGACGCATTGGATATTTTCCGCGCAAAAGTTTTGAGCAGCTCAAAACCCTCTGAGCGGATGAAACGTCAATAGATGGATGCTGGACGGATAAAGAGGAAGCAAAACGTATGCAGTGAGTACAAAACGGAACCATCCACATTAACCAATGGATGGCAAGTGTTTTTCTTCTTTACATCCTCTTTCCATCACTGGTGCAGTATGACAGGGGCTTAAGAGAGCTTAGACTTAGACCATTTGTTGTTGACTCATTTAATCCCCCCCCCCACCCTCCCAGCTCTGCCTGCTCTTTTCCTCGATATACTTAAGAAGCAATTGTCATAACAACCAAGAAAACTGCATGGACATAGTCTCCAGCCTTCTAAAGTATTATCATGTCATATCCTCTTCAAAACTTCTTTTAAATCTGTCAGAGATACAGCTTAACTCTAGTATACCTAGTTTGTGTCTGCAGTGAATACATATTTACACAAAATATTACTCTCCTGTAACCTATTTATTGTCCCATAAATGTGCTTGTTTTCCATGTCTATGTTTTAATTTATTTGCAAGCAATAAATTCTGCATGATTTTTATTCTTTGTAACAGCTGGCACAAACTTCAATTCCTTTCTTTTGAAAGCACTGCCATTATGACTATCATCAAATAAAAAGCCTGCAGTTAACCATCTATGATTCTAGGGATAGAGTCTTTCACTCTATTCGGAGGCTAGATTCAAATAATAATTGGGAAAAAAATCATGCAATTCCAATTTCCACTACAGTTTGATCTTATAAAATATTTGTAAATACATAAAATGCCAAATGAAAAATATTTCTATAGAATTTTGGGGGAAATGTAATGGTTTACTATCTTCTGTGAAATTCCAAACCTACAATACATAAAGTTGCACAAAGTTTTGTTCTTAATTTTTTACAAAATTATTAGTACTTGGTGAAAAGTAAAATTACATGTCATCTTTTATAACTTATCTACTTAATTTGTTAAACTGAATCAAATTTGTTTTGATATTTACTAGCCTGTTATTTTGACAGCAACCCAGAACAATGACACTGGTTAATGTTTCCAGTCTATTTCTACTTTTAAATGCTAAATATTAAGTTTTAGGAGACCTTGATGATTTCTGATGTTGTTACCTAATCAGTCTGTGGAATATATGCAAGCAAACCACCAACCTCAGAAAACACCAAGGACTGCTAGTTTATCCTTCAGCTACATATATCTTCTTCCATTAAACTTTGACAAACAGTGACTTATTTTCACAAATCAATTAGGTCCAAATCTGTTCATTTTATTTCATGCAAAAATACCCAGACCTAAGTTCTTCTGGTTGCTGTACTGTATGTAGGGATGATAGAAAGCCTCAAAGATGCTTTCCCAGGACTTTCCAACCGGACTTTCTTGTTTTTTTCTTTTGAAGATGTTTCACTTCTCATCCAAGAAGCTTCTTCAGTTCTGACAGGATAGTGGGAAACTAGCTGAAGAAGCTTCTTGGATGAGAAGCGAAATGTCTTCAGACAAAAGACAAAAAACAAGAAAGCACCTTTCGGACAACCACATGACCTGGATGACTGAGAATCTCTACTGACTTGAAAATAGGAAGCATTATAATCCTTTAAAAAAAACCTTGGAGGGACATATTCTTCCCAGATTACTGCAAGTTCTAATTCTAATACAACTTTTTTCAGTGCCATTGTAACTTTGAATGGTCACTCCACACAAGCAAAGTACCAGCAAAGGAAGGTAAAAAAACTCCAGAGAAGTTCCTGAGCCAGGAAGTCTAGTCATGCCAAGAATGTAATAAGGGTTAACAAAGAGGCAGTTTCTGTAAACAATACCAGAATGTTTCCTTCCTGCCTTCCTTACAGGATTAGACCAGCAATTTCTTCTAACAACCGGTTCTCCGAACTGCTTAGAATGTTAACAACTGGTTCTAGCAAATAGATGCGAACTGGTAGAATCCCACCCCTGATGTAGCTGCAGTGAATGGTGTGGAGGATGATGCTGTGTATACAAAGAAACATAAAGCTATTTCCTGCAGGGTGCAATGCCTCCACCTGAAAGGATTCTAATTCATTTGTCTTCAAGCAGTCATGGTTTCCAAAAGTCCTTAGGTAAATGAGATTAATGCTGGCATGCATATAAAACAACTTTTCAGAAATTCTTTCTATTACATACAATTATTATTATTTGATGTCTGATATTGCAGAAATTGCCTGGACAAGTCTCTGAAATTTTTTTGGCAAGGTTTTTTGAGAGTGGCTATTTATTTATTTATTATTTAATTTTATGCCACCCATCATGCCCTTGTCTACTTCCCAGGGTTGAAAGAGAGAGACTGATTGGGGTCACCCAGCTGGCTTCTTACTGGCAGGACTAGAACTGACAGTCTCCTGTTTTCTAGAGCAGTGGCTCCCAACTTTTGTGGTTTGGCAGCCTTGCTGGAGGAGAAAGAGGGCAACTGGGCTGTGTGAGTGGTGGACTGGCACACATACGCATGGGCATAGCTTGACATACATGTCGGTTTGCCTCTTGAGCGACCCTATTCCAAATAAGCCTGGTAATGGGCCATGGCCCAGGGGTTGGGGACCCCTTTTCTAGAACCACTACATCAAACTGGCTAAGTAACTATATATAAGTTCACTATATAATTTTAAATGTAGATGTCATGAGCTAATTGAATTTTAAGAATAAGTTTTGAATATGCATTTTTTAGAAAGTGAAGGGATAATCCAGAACAGTGTGACATCACTATAGGCACCACACTTGACTTACAAACTTCTTATTTAATTGACAGTATAGAATGCAGAAATATTGTTTTTTTCTTCCTAGTTTTTCCCCACAAGTGCGGAGTCCACTTTTGGGAGATCAGTTGAGTACTTTTAACTGGAATTGACCAACATCTTGTCACCCAAGCCTGACATTATGGCTGAGAGGGTGACAAGCCTAAAGTCACCTATCCGGTTTTAATGGCTAAGACAACACTAGAAGCTCATAGTACCTTGACGTCTAGCCTAGTACCTTAACCATTAGACCAACTGGCTCTTTATGATTAAGAAATATACCACACAAAATTGATGTATATTATTTATCTCTTTCCATTTTTTTAATCTCATGGAAGAGTTATTTTGTAAATATCAAAATTAAAATCTGAGATATTGCTAGTGCTGAAATGTGTTAAGGATAAATGATTTTTTTTTTCATTTTCAAGGCATACACACAAAAAAAAGCCATTATGTGAAATGGAGGAAATGATACTTGTCATGTCGATGTACCCTTTACCAAATCTCTACTACAATATTTCTCACGGTGGGATGCTGTATATCTGTGTAATTTTACAGCACTAGCCTCTGAAAAGAAATGCTTGCTATTTCTCTACTTGCATTAGATTTCACTGCTCTTTTAAAACAAGAAAATCCTGAAAATATGTTAGCATATCCTCATCCAACTTCTGAAATCTCTCCTCCTCACTTTTTGGAGGTGTTATTGTTGATTTTAAGAGATGCTCTGAATTTCGTGTGCTCCTCTTCCTCTTTTTCAAGGAAACACTTTTCTGTCCTGCTAACTTCAAAGTAAGAGCCATTGGAAGTGTCTGGAAATGTGCTGCTAGTAGTAATGTTTCTATCAGTTGAACTGGGATATTAGAGGTTGTTCAGAAAATGCCTGGCTTACTTGCTCTTTGAAGCAAGCTCTGGGCTAGAGAAGAATCACATCCATTCTCCCATTAAGAATGTAGCATAGACATACAGGTATTTTCCACAGAGTACAGGTCTTCTTGTCATATTTTCATCAAAGACATTCCATTACAAAGGCAAGAGAAAAGAAAAATATTTTGCTCAGCTAAAGGCAGTCCTGACCTGAAATCCAGCTCTTCATCTCCGTGCCTAGATCTAAGAGGCATGACTACATAGTGAACTTTTGCTTGTGAATCTGATTTTGTTGTGAGTACCTGAAAGAAGACCATTAGAAAAAGAAACAATGTGGTTTTACTAAGGTGTCTCTTGAAGATCTCCTTGTGGGAAGCAAATTCAAATCAGCAGGGAAGCTTAGGCATAGAGTTTTGATTTCATAGGGCTTGACTTTTTTAACCCTGGCCCATAAAAATGTCTGGATCCAATTCCTCTCTTACCTCTCATACCTTCAAATAGCTACTTTTGAAAACTGAACATTTGGAAAAAGTTAGCAAAGAGGGCCATATTTAAATTTGGGCTGAATCAATTTTGGGAAAAAGTTTGGGGAAATATTTTCATTGTTTGCAGGATGGATTGGACACGTTTTTCTTCCATGGGATGCACTTTCTTCACTGACAGAAGAAAATGGTATAGCTCATGGACCTTCATGTTCTCTGAGCTTGATTGTTTTATTGCAGAAGTTTCACTGCCAAACTAGGTAACATTATTAATGCATTATTACTTAGTTTGGTAATGAAGCATCTGCAAGAAAACAACCAAGCTCAGAGAGCACCAAACACCTCATTATCTTCAACCTTTAAAGGCTCCTGGGGTTGCTGTTGTACTCATAGAGACCCTGGAAATGTTTTACATACACACACACACACACACACACACCTCATTTTTAGGAATGGGAAAGGGAAAAAGCAATGCAAAGTAATAGCAATCGTTGGGAATATGGCATTTAAAATACCCAATTAAATAAATAGCCTTGAGGGTAGGTAATGAACTTCAGATATGTTGTACTTTTTAAGGATGCAAATAAAATGAAAAAAATTCATTCACCATTGTCCTGAAACTATCCCACATGAAATCTGTCATGGATTCTTCCATCTTTAATTTCTAACAAGTAATGATGGTGGTAGTGGAGTTTTTAATGAAAAGCTTGAAATACCCTTGACCTTTTTATAAGCCACATTCATAAAAAATGTCTTCTTCATCTCTTTCATTAATTTCAGTTTTTAGCTTATTTCTTCCCACTTTTAACAAGAGCTGAGAGGTTGAGGGAATTCTGCTTAGTTATTCCACTAGCCTTCTTGAACATAAATATATGCAAATTTATTGCACGCAACCATGAAAGCTGGGGAAAAAAAATATTGCAGTGAATGAAGAAATGAAATCAAAAGGAAAAATGCAGCAAGAGACAACTAAAATCCCAAATTAGAGAAGAGAGAAATTAGCACCACTATTAACCATGCAAATCCTTTCATAGAATTCTCCTTGGATTCTCCCATTTTTATGTGATAATTATGACACAAAGAACACAGGGAAAATATTCACTTTCCCATCTACTACCTCTGTATGGATATCTGATTCTCACTAAAGTTTGAAGCAGTCTTCTGTCAGAGTGCTTAATTCCTGCACTACTGATTGAAATGCATCCTGTGTGATTGATTATGTACAATCAGGTTAGCATCAATTTTTAGAAATCATATTTTCTCCATGATAATCAGTTCCTAATGTGGCCTTCCAAATCTTTCAATAGTGCACTTATCAACCCTGTAACTGATCAACAGATTAACAGAGTTGGAAGGGACCTTGTAGGTCATCTAGTCCAACCCCCCACCAAGCAGACCCTACACCATTTCTGACAGATGACAGTCAAGTTTTTCTTGAGAGCTTCCAGTGATGAAGTTCCCATAAATTTCAAAGGCAAGATGTTCCATTGGTTGATTGCTCTCACTGTCAGAAATTTCTCCTTATTTACAGGTTAAGTCTCTCCTTGTTCAGTTTCCACCCATTATTCCTTGTATGGCTTTCAGGTGATTTGGAAAATAGCTTGAGCACCACCACCCCCCGGCAGCCCCTCAAATATTGGAACACTGCTGAGTGCATCCACCTTGCTGCTGATCATCCTTTTTTGCTTTCCTCCATTTTTCCTAGCAACAGAGACTTCTCCAGAGAGGTAGATCTTCTTTCCCATGATGTGTTCAAAATACAGCAATATGAGCTTGATGATTTGTACCCCAAGTGGAACTCTGGACTGAGTTCTTATTATTCATTAATCAGTCTGCTTGCTTTATTCATTTTCCATGGTATTTTCTTCTCCAACACCAATGTTCAAAAGTGAAGTTTATTATTACAGAGAAATATGCATACACAAACACTCACTAATATCATTGAAACAAAAGTATTTGGAGGACAAAATGTAGTATTAGCTTGATTGTGTAGAGTTGTAAAGCTTTTGCTTGGAATTCTTTTAGGTAGATAAGATTTTGCTACATGGGCTATGATTTATATAAATTAGCCAAGAATGCAATTTTTGAACTCAGGATGATAATAATCAATGCAATGCCTGTCATCAGTAAGACTGGATTTAATAAATATGCAATAAATGTTACAATGAGAAATATAATGAGAATCAGATTTCTCTTTTATTCTCTGCCATTTGGTTTCTCTGCTGATTATTACTATTGTATACACGATAATGTAAAATCACAGCTGCCAGTTCCTTAGCTGATGTTGGTCTTCATTTACATTGAGTTCTTCCCAAGAACACAGGTGTCATTATGTATCAGTGCAATATATGTACAGATCCAAGTGGTATGGTTTTTTGCAATTGAGAAATGGAAATTAAGAAATGAAAATTTGTCAATATATATATTTTCTAAGTGCTAACCAATACCTTTCAGTATGGCACCCAGTGTGTTGATAACTGCTGGAACCACCATTGTCAGTTTAAGCTGTAATTTTCCAAATTCAATTTTCAAATTTTCATGCTTTGTGATTTTCTTTAAAAAAATTGTCTTCTATTATCTCTTATTATTGCCACATCAATTATTCATATTTGTCACTTTCTAAACAAAGTTTTTTTAACCTCTGTTTTTATTGGTACATAAATAATATCTAGTAGACTTGTAGACTAGACCATTAAGAATTAAGGAAATAATTTGGACCCCTAAATTTCATTTTGGATGAAAATGAAATCTAGCTCCTTTCAATCTTGGTTCTTTAGCATTAACTGATTCCTACAAGTGCCATAGTGCCAACCTCCATTGGTTAAACTCTCTTCATATGGCTTTTCACCAGGATCACTCTTGGCTTTAGGACTCGATATGCTAAAGTGAGCATTAAAGAGAGACTTAATGATATGGAACATGAAATAGAGCTATCTTCTTCCCAGGGTATTTTCAATCTGGATAGTATAAATTGCTCACTTAAATCAACTAAATTTCTTTATAACTTACTGTCTGCACAGAGGAACGTATTGCTTTCCTACCACAGTGCTATATAGAAAATCTCCATATACCGAGAAAGTCTGACTTTCTAATTTCTGAGCAGCTGAATCAAAAGACCACATATTCTTAACCTTAATTAGAGATATTTGACATTTGATATGTTCTCTAATTTCCCCCTTTCATCTTATTCTGATTACTTTGAAACATCACTTGCTTTCTTTTTACTTTTCATTTTAGACACCAACATGTATAAAAGCAGCTAAAGGATGCAGTCATTTGAAAGTTAAAAGAAATATAATACTTTGGCTAAGATTTAAGCTCCCGACATGTTAATGTCCTGATCAAAGTTTCTTTTATGCTTTTATAAGATTATAGTTTTTTTTTACATGTTATGTATATTTATGTTATTATGCTTATGGTAGCAGTTGGGAGCCAGTCTTTTTTTGTTTTATTATCAAAATAAATTTAAAAAAATGATTAAATAGTTTGAGCAAGATAGATTTACATTAGTACATAGAAGATTAGTTACAGAGTAAAAGCTTTCCATTCCATCATCTCAGTGGGAAAACTAAATCATTTTTCTCATCCAAATCTTGGGATTACCAAGATACTTTCAATGTACCAAGAAAGGTTATGAATAATTTAATGATATTAATGTGTATTTAAAAAGTTACAAATAATTTAATGATTATTTAATGATATTTTATAACTTACAAGGAATACTTACTGATGCCTTTTGCACCTGGCTAACTTGAATGGAAGCAGAAATGTAATCTTTTATATGAGACATACGAAACCTATAGGCTTAACTAAAGCAATTAAATGTCTAGCTATTACGTTGGCGTAACCCAAGTTTGGTTTGTTTTAACCTAGGTTAAATTTTTTGGGAATGTACTGTATGTACATGTTAATATTATCTTGTTTCATTAATTTATGGTTCTATGTAATATGTAAACTTACAATGTGGCTTAATTCCATAACCAATGTGCTGATTTTAATCCAAACCCTTTTTCAGCTTTACTTTATACAGTACTAAAAATTGGCCCATGACAACTAGTGATCCAGTTTCAGAGTTTCTGAGTGTAACATTTGAATCAGTAAGGCAAAAATACATCAGAAATTTGTGAAATCCTTGATGTTATCCAATCTTAATTGTTGGAACCTTCAGTCAGAGTAGACCTCGAAGGGACCTTGGAGATCTTCTAGTCCAACCCTCTGCTGAAGGATGAGATTCTATACCATTTCAGATAGGTGGCTGTCCAGTGTTTTCTTAAAAGCCACCAGTGATGAAGCAGCCACAACTTCTGAAGGCAGGCTGTCCCACTGGTTAATTGTTCTCACTGTTAGGAAGTTTCTCCTTAATTCCAGGCTGTTCCTCTCCTTGATTAGTTTCCATCCATTGTTACTTGTCTTGCCTTTTGATACTTTGGAAAATAAACTGACCCCCTCTTCTTTGTGGCAGCCCTTCAAATACTGGAATACTGCTTTCATGTCCCTAGTCCTTTTGTCTAGACTGGCCAAACCCAATTCCTGCAACCATTCTTCATATGTTTTTGTCTCCAGGCCCTTAATCATCTTTGCTCTACTTTGCACTTTTTTCAAAGTCTTGACATCTTTTTTTGTAACATAGTGACCAAAACTGGATGCAGTACTCCATGTGTGGTCTTACTAAGGCATTAGAAGCCTTTATATTACTTCACATGATTTTGGTTCTATGCTGCTGTTTATACAACCAAGGTTTGCATCAGCTTTTTTGGCTGCTGCTGCACACTGCTGGCTCATATTTGAGTGATCATCCACTAGAATTCCTAAGGTCTCTCTTATAGTTACTGAACCAATGTAATTGGAACCAAGCTCTGCAACCACCAAGGACTTCACAGTTCAACCTTCAGCTACATATATTTTCTTTATCAGAACTTTAGGCATTTTATATGAAAACAATGCTTTGGTAGAGCATTTTCTGAGTGAAAATGAAAAATAATGTTCAGATTTTTTTTCCTGGAATGCCACTTTTAGAGTGCTTAAAGTGTATAAACAAAATGATATGCATTTTACAGAAGATTTGGGGGCATTACATCAATTAAAGAAAACAGCTATACAATTATATCCTCCTTTTGCTTATATTTATCCTTGGCTTAGATGGGATTTAGAAAAAGATGGTTCAATTAAATGCCACACCATCTGAAAAATTTAAAATGTTGATTTCATTGTTCTATCTCTTCTTCCTTTCTAGAGTATAACACTCCTAGAGCATTACTAAAAAAGCACATGCAACCTTTCATTAAATCTTCCTAAAATTAACTCTAATATCAGAGTGAAAGGTTCTGTTTCTCTCAGAATTTCAGAGGAACTTTACAGAATTCTAATACAACTGGCAACATAATATTTGCTCTGTACTTTTCTGCTACTCTCAGGATGGCCATTTTTAGTGTTGGTGAGCCAGAGCATGAAGCTGAAAACTCACACCAAGGCTCATAACTACTTCATGCCATACTTAACACATCTGGCAGAAAAAGGTTTAACCAACTCTTTTGCTGTCTCTCTGTCTCTCTCTCTGTCTCTGTCTCTCTCTCTCTGGCTCTGACAGCTGCACAGAAGATGATGATGGAAACTGGGAGCACAAAATGTTCAGAGTGTCAATTAAAAAAAAATCCTAACATGATCCCTAAATTAAGAAGCAGGATTTAGAGCATTACTAAATCTAGTCATGCTGCTAAATCTATCTGAAAATGGAAAGACTTGATAGACTTGATATTACACATTTGGCAATATCATCCTTTTTCTAAGGGCAAATATCATTCTCCTGATAGTTTTTATGTGATGGATATTTTAATAAGAATGTGGCCATTCTAAATTCATGGTTAACAAAATACACAGAAATGAGGTAGGGAAATTTTTATGCAGAGATGGGCATTATGAGCCAGTATGCCAGCTTTTTATTTATATTTCATTCTTCACCTAGACCCCCTCAGTGGCTTCCAGGATCTTCACACTTCCCATTCAAACAAGATAGAAGGAGCAAAAAACCCCAATTCGTATTCACCTTTGCATTATTTCCTATTGTCCACACCGGAGATTCATACTGGCCTATTTCTACATTCATTTAGAAATCAGCCCAGCAAAAAGATGGGTGAAAATTCATTTTTATCTATTTACTCGATCTTTCAAATAAACATAACTCATACTTTTTGGGGGGTAGAGGAAGAGTATACCTTTCTTCTAATGTAACATTTTTGTGTATAGATTTCATGTACACAGTTTTGCATGCATTTTTTCTTCAAGAAACTTAATGTCAAGATTTATTTTTAGTTGCACTCTGCTTTGCCCTGTAGAATGCTGAAAGGTACACATTTCCATGTGAATTCTGTCACACCTGCAGCAAACTATTGTGACACCTGTAAAATGCCACCTGGGTGTCTTGGGGACAGTCATTCTCTCTTAGTTCTAGAAGAGGGTAATGGCAAATCACTTCTGAAAATGTTGCCAAGAAATCTGCAGGGACTTAAAAAAAATCAGAAAAGGAACTCAATTTCTTTTGTTGCTTCAATTGGTTGTTTCCATGAAAATGGGGTGGGTGGGTGGAATATATGCATGTGTGTATGGGCACATGCTATGGACTTTCAGAAAGTTTTATCTATCCAATGCATTCTTTGGGGAATTTTTGCCCACAGTAAACCCATTAATTTCCTACAGAGGACTAATGCTAGGAAAGGAGAAAGGAAAGGAAAGAAGAGGATGACCAGTAGCCTGGGTAAGAGACTCAGTTACAGTGGCAATGTGTGCACCTATACAAGGTTAGAAACAGATTATCATGGAGGAAATATATGCAATGGCTAGGATCACTGGATAATCATGTCTATGAGCAAGGGTACTGAAAAAGCCAAGATGATGGCCACAACCTTGCAATCAAAGCCTCAAACTTTTTCTTACACATATAACTGTGAAGTATATTAAAAATGGGTGCAGTCACTACCTTGCCTTTTTATACCTAGTTGCCTCTATCAATTTTCTAAGCAATCTTCTGCTTCCCTCCTCTCTTTTGGGAAGGGATAGGAAAGTCACATTCATTAGTTCTCATTGATCTCTCTCCTGATTGCCCCAGCAACAAAACCAACTTTCTCACCAAAGTTCCCTTAGCCAAGTCACTAACTTTGTGAGTAGTCATCCAGGGATAGGATTTTCTCATCAGATTATTCAGTGTGCTCCTATATTAACTCTAAATTTCTCAATTTCTGCTCCTTGGAACACTTGAGCATGAAATGCTTCCTTGGCTATTTCCAACAATAGGTTCAGTCAATACGCTAACATGCTCTCATGGCTGCAACTATCTTTTTAAAATAGGTTGCTACTGTGCAGGAAAAAATGTCAATGTCTCCAATAATTTTAAAAGCTCCATGGCACTAAGTTATTTGGTGTCAGTTAATGAAGTGAATTCAGATTATGAGAAATCTCCAATAGTCCTTATTCATCTATGGAGATTCTCAGTCATCCAGGTCATGGTTGTCCCAAATTTGCTTTTTCAGGAGGCAACTGGACTTGTTTTTTCTTTGAAGACATTTTGTTTTTCAACCAATAAGCTGCTTCAGCTCTGACTGGATGATGAGGATTGGAAGGATTTATTTCCTTGCAGACATCTGGTCATAACATCCTTCTAGAGAGTTGGAGATTAATCTGTGTTCTCAGGGTCACCTGGGTAGTGAGAATGGGTATGGAGCCTTCTTGCCTGTGCCTATCTTCAACAGTAAAGGACACAAAGGAAAAAACATTCTGCAGCCAAGAAGCACTATTCCGGTGACCCCAAGGACATAGATAAATCTCCAAGTGGCCTCAATGACCCTCTAAACAGATGCAAATGACCAGTTGTCTTCAAGGAATATAAATCCTTCCATTCTCCACCATCCAGTCAGAGCTGAGAAGTTTGTTGGATGAGAAGCAAAATGTCTTCAAATTAAAAACAAAGCCCAGTTGCCTTCTGAAAAAAGCACCTTTGGGACAATAATCTGTATTGTGATGGAATGTAGTCTGGATCATAAGGAGGGAGGGGCTACATTCCACAGGACAATGAAGCAATGAATCTTGGATAGTTTAGTTGGGAGAAAGATAGCTAAGGAGTTTCTTCCCTTGCAATTCTCAGAATGTATGTACAGTATAGTGAGGCAAATAGCTGCTTTTGCTTGGCAAGATTTCTTTCTGTAGGTCAGGAATCATAAAGGAAACTACTCAGAAGCAACTTTGAATAGATTTCTTGGTTTCTGGGACCTGATATAATAGAATTTTGATAATATCATTTGTTTTATTATGCATCAAGAGGAACTTTCTCTTCAGAAATGTTCTCCTGGCTGGTCCATTTCACCAAAGAAGAAACAGTGATGGTTTTTTTTCATATAAGTGTGACTCATTCAGAACTACTCCACGCTGTTAGATCTCCCCCTCCTTCCCCTTCTTTTTTTCTTTTCCCTACTTCATTTCATCCAGCTACAGTACTACATTGTGACAGACAGTATTTTGTCTTTCTCCTGATCCCCATGATGCTGGACAGCAATCAGGGTTTCTTACTGCAGGCCTGCCATCTGGCTGCAATTAATTCCTCTTGCAAATTTCTTATCTTCTATAGAGCTGCCTCAGGCCACTCTACTACATTTCTGAGAGCTTTGAGAGGCATCCAATCCATTGTGCAGAAAGCTGCTGGTCCTCCTGTAAATCTTGCAAACTCACCACAAATCCATGCAGTTCACTTCACAATTATCTTCAAACAATTGATCTATTTGTCTTATGTTGTAATGCTCAGTGACTGTCTGGCAAAGCATGGACCTTTTTTTTCCATAGTTGAAGATGTCTCTTATCGATTAGATATTTATTTGGTCTATGCCATAATCTTGCCCAAACTATCTTGGTGCCTGATTTATATAGAGCTTTGCTTGGTTCCTTTTACCATAACAGTTGAGTTCCCTTGAATAAGCACTAATTCCTTGAATTTCTAGCCCAATGCCTTAAATATTACACTAAAGTGACAGTCATTATAAACATTATTTCCCCCCTTAAATAGTTGGAGTACTTAATGTTGGATTCTGATCCTCTCTACATTTATGGTCAGAAAAGGCTCCCAGTATAGTATATACCAGTGACAGGAGAACAACCCTAATATACTAACATAGGTTCTTTATTTAATGAGGTAATATATGGTTAACATATTCTGATTCTGACACCTACAAATATAGATTAGCAGCACAATTTTCTCATGAATGTCAATGTACTTCAATATATTCCTGCATAACAAGTTTTTGTCTCGTTTTTGTCTCCAGTAATGCAAAATTCTTCACTAAACCAATTTTCTAATTTTGTCAGCTTTTCTTCCCTATTCTGATTAATCACCTGCAAAGTCAGGCATCTAATTTATTTCACTGGCCTTTCTTGGCCTCGCTACCCCAGTTTCTCTTTTGCCTCCTGAGGTAACAAAGCTAATTGTCCTAGTTTTGACAAGATACCACCAAAGTGTGTCTACTTTCCTTAAGTTAGAAGGCTACTTTCAAAACAGAGAAAGATACAAAATCATACTGCCTAGCTGTGTGGTATGCAGGCTCCTCAGCTGAGGACAGGAAAACTGTACAGAGGGTGATAAACACAGCTCAGAAGATCATTGGTTGTCCTCTGCCCTCCTTGGAAGACTTAGCCAGGTCCCATTGCCAAAGCAGAATCAAGGCCACCATAGAAGACCCCTCACACCCTGGCAATTATCTTTTTGACCTGCTGCTGTCTGGATGGCGCTTTAGGTCAGTAAAATCCCACACCACTAGACTAACAAATAGTTTCTTTCCCTGGGCCATCCAAAGCGCAAATAAATACAAAGTCACTACTTTATTAAGATGTGAAAAGATGTGAAATTGTAATACCTTGTTCAGATGCATAATAACATACTACTGTGACTCTTTGTTGAGTGTAATACACAAAAGATGGATTGTAGTACAATCCATCTTTTGTGTATTACACTCGGCAAAGAGTCACAGTCAGTGGTGGATGTATATTTTGTGTATCCATAGATATTGTACTCTCTAATAGCAAATGGAGACGCGGGTACTCTATTTTTCTTATCTTCATCTTTAAATGCTCTGCTTTTATTGTATTGCGAACAGTTGCTGGGGTGCATCCACAGTTTTGTTGTACTTGTACACTGACAATAAAGTTCTTCTTATTTTATGTTATCTTCTTATAATACCTGAATGCACATTTCAAAATATGTTTTACAGTTGTCCATCCTGGGAGATTCCAGTGGGCTCTGGGTGAGAGAATCTTTCTTTTTTTCTTTCTAATTTTATTTGGTTTAGTTCAATTAATATAGTCCAAGAATGGATATTTCAAATATTCATAGAACTTTATGGAACAAAATTATGGAGAGAGAGAGAGAGAAAGAGGGAGGGAGGGAGGGAGGGAGAGAGAGAAAGAGGGGGGGGGCAGGCAGACAGACCTTGCTGCTTTCTGAACTTGCTTGTTTGCTTACAGATGTTTCATTACCCAATAGTCAATGAACCAGTAGGTAACTAGGTAACATCAACAATATTAGTGAGTGTGAGATCTGCCAGTGTTGGTGAGAGTTTGGTATTGTCCTCAGTCCAGAAAAATAAATTTTCCAGGTTTGGGAACTGTAATTTGCTTCTTGATAACTATAGGGTTTTTTAGGTAATGACACTGGAAAGGAATTAATTCACAATAAGTGGATAGACTGATATTTTTAAGCCTGTTATTCAGAGTTTGGACGGATAAAAAAAGGAACAAGAAACTTTGGGAAAGTAATTTTCCATTTCCAGCCACTATGGAAAAAAGCCTCCAAATGTCTGAAATTACCCCAGTAAAATTCAGTGGTAAGTGCATGATAAATATTCTTTTTTGTTATGTCTGACCAATCCATATAAAACAGCAAAGCATAAAGTAGACAATAGAGCAATAATAGATATTCTGATGTTAGCTCATTAAGCTTGCTAAATTTCACAGCCTATAAAGCAAAATTTTGCAGTGTTTAGGGAAATGAATTCAGTCCTGTTAGATAATAACATAATTCACAGAAAATACATCTGAGTGCCCTGAAAATGTTGTTATTCAAACAGCTATCTGACAAAAGTAGATATTCTTATAAAAAAAAATAATATAAAGCAAAATGGCCTTTGGTTACAGTGATTCTGGTCCATAGCTGTACACCAGAGGTGGTATTCAACAGGTTCTGACCAGTTCTGGAGAACCAGTAGCAGAAAATTTGTGTAGTTCTGAGAACCAGCAAATACCATACTCTGACTGGAGATTTTACAGTATCCTTCCCTGTCCGACCCACCAATCCACACCCACAGAATTGGTAGTAAAAAAATTTTTGAATCCCACCACTGCTGTACACATAACAACCAGTACCCATAAGTTAGCCCAAATGGTGCACTGTACTGCAGCAATATTTGAATTAAGATAATCTGCTAACTTGAAGAAGGTGTAAGGAATCTGGGATCCATTACTCCAATGGAACTGAAATTTTCAGGATGTTCACACCAATTTAATTTGCAAAGTTATGCCTGTTGCAGCATCCCCACAGTCATGTGATTGAGATTTTGATGCTAACCTGCCAGTTTCCTACAAGTGTTGTCAGCAAGAAGTCACTCTTTTTCCACTGTTTTTTTGCCCATCAGTGTGATAGCAATGCCGTTCAGAAGAATTAAATATTCCTTTTGGTCAACTCAAACTGCAGTACTATTTTTTCAAAGGATGACCCAATAAGTCACTGGGTTGTCCAGTTTAAATATAAATATCAGGCTTTTCGTAGGTAGAATGAACTTGTAGTTGTCTAATTTAAGAGCTTTGTTGGCTGGGAATCTGTACTGAATTTTAGAAGTGTTGCAATTTTGATCTTTCATATTAGAACTCATCAGAACATATATATGGCTTCCTTAATAAGGAGCTTCTTTCACCAATTCTGATCATGATCATTTGCTTTATGGATTGCTTGTTCTCTTATGACCACTTTCTAATCATGATTTTAGAGGGTTATAGGTTATATTCTGTCACTTTCAAATTTTGGTATACAGACACCAACATTTGTGTGATGATTAAAGAACTCGACCAGGAAAGCCTAGATTCATGTTCATCTCCAGCCTGATCATGGACCTCACTCCATGACTGGACCATTTATAACCTAATCTACACTAAAAAGTTGTTGTTGTAATGGTTGATTTTTTGCAATCTTGAGATCCTAGAAGAAAATAAGATATAAATATAATGATGCATGTGAATTCTATGTTTATATACTCATTTTAAAAAAATGATTAAAAAATCATTAAAGGCAGAATCTAAAATAAATGCTTCCTGATTCCTTATATGGTACTTCTAACCTAAAGCCCCTGTCACACTGAACCAACGGATGCAAAGAGGATGTAAAACACACAAAAAAGCTTGCCATCTGTTGGAAAACATGATGCATCTGTTGTGTACTCACTGCATATGTGTTTCACATGCTCTATCCGTAAAACATCCGTCTATTGCTATTTCATCCGCTCAAAAAGTTTTGAGTTGCACAAAACTTTTTGAGCGGATGAACTTTCCACCGCGTACGATCTTTTTCACGCGTTGATTACATCCACATACGGCAGACGTTTCTGAATCTGTTGTCATCTGTTCACGTCGATGTTCTTCGGCATCCCCTGGCAATCTGACGAAATCACATCTGCTACCAACGGAAGCAGAAAGAGGGAGGAGCAAAGGTATGCGGAACGTCACACCAGCGTTAGTACAGATGGAGATAGAAGGATGAAGTGGATGCAAGCCGGATTAAGCGATGTGCGGCAAAACGTTATGATATGGAGTATATTCGGATATTTAGGATGTCTGAGTATGTGAGGACACCTAGAGAAACTGAATTCTATAAAAGGGGGAGAATCCTGGACTCCTTCAGTCCAGCAGACCTGGTGGCAGATACTTCACATTGCTCATTGTCTCAACATGATCATTGGATCACGCACATGGATCATGACACACTCCTTTTGTAGTCGCATGAATCAACAAGACAACGTTCAGACCTGTTATCACCCTTTTTTTACAATGCAAAGAGAAGGAATGTCTAAGATCTGTCTGGGTCCAGCGAAGGATCTGGGAAGAGCAGAGTTTGTACTCTATGAAAAGCTGCTGGTGGAAGGATGAGGAATGAAAACCTTGTGCTCAGCACTTCATAGAGGATGCATCAGCTGTTTGACGTACAGTTGTGAGTGTCTGAGACCAGGTTGACCAAGCCAAAACACTTCCGTCCCAAGCTGCCTGGACTGAAGGTGGCATGATCTGCGCCCTAGGCTCTGGAAACACATAAGAACATGTCAGTTGCCTGAGGGTGCAACAAACCATCGAATGGTGGTTCAGAGAAGGTGTGAGGATCATCAAGATAATGTGGAGGAGTCCTCAGTGCCCTGAAGAGGTTGGAGGAAAGTTGCGAGCAGTGGTATCGAGAGGTGGAACATTTCCGCCACATGTTGGCTGCCATAGATGGAATCATGTGGCCTGCAAAGTTCCCACCAACTTGGTCATTTAATTTCAACTACAAGGGCTTGGGCTATCTTCTTATGACATTGCTGAATTGACCATGTAGCTTTACAGTGTATTCTGCACAGACGAGACATATCCCACAATGTGTAACTCTTACACCGCCTTCAGCATATCCTCCTTGCATTGGTTGGATGCTGACAAAGTTCAAGTACATTGAATGTTAGGCAACGGATCAGATTTCAGTTGCCCAGATATTAAAACGCCATGACCTCAAGAGTGGGCTGGAATGCACCTCAATCATGGGTTTTTCCAGATCAGACACTAACCAATGAGACACAAGATAGTGCCGTATCATCGTGGGGAGACCTCCAGAATCCATGAAGCCCTACATTCAAGATACTACCCGTGAAGCGAGGATCTTCAAACTACAGCTGTCCAGGCAAAGGGTGGTGGGAACGCCTTTGGCATCCTGGCCACAGGTTCGAGGATACGTTTCACCCTATGACCTATCATTCAGGGACTGTGAGGAGCAAATCGTGGAAGCTATGCTGCATCGCAGCCTCTAGCACACCACGCTACTCGTTTGACAGAACAGGCCTTTGTGGACCGTACAAGAATGGGCATGGAGCCTGGGAAATGGAGGCAAAGGACTAACTGATGAGATGTGGATATGCAAGGCCACAGAGTTCACATGAAGGAAAAGCACGCACCGTACTGAAACACTGGTGCAGACTCCCAAGTGGACAGTGGAGTATCAAGACCAGGGATGATAGATCTTAATGGATGCTTCCTTCAGCCTGTCAGTACATTCTGATGAGATTTGTGATGTATGTTGAGTGGCTATAATGGAAACAGGGCATTTATATAAAGAGTTTTGTTTATGTTGAAGATTGTGGATCAATGATTAAATTGTTATTGTAATAAAGGGCCTCATAGTGTGGCAGCTGGGAGGGTGGACCATACATCCACTATGGCTTGCCTGGAGTTATAAATCTATCCCCCAGCTATCACTTACCATCCACAGCTATCCATCAGCTACTTCCATCACCTATCATTACCATCCACAGCTATCCATCCACAGTTATACTTAAATCCCACAAGCATGCAAATCCTGAAACCCTTTTTTTCAAAAGTATTCCCAACACTTTATAAGTAAAAAAAATGAACAGTGTGTGAAAGCAAAGGATAACTTTATTATAACAACTGTATGACTTTATAAAAGCAAAAAATCCCAAGTAAAGTGGTCTTTTAGCAAAGATTAGCTGTGAACAGGTATCCATTCTGGCACTCTTTTCCCAAGTCCATCTGAGCACATGGTCTCAGATGTAAGGGCAGGCTCGTGGAGGTGTCGTATGGTGGTGTGCTGTCTGATGCCATTGGAGTGGCCTGGAGAGAATACCACAGGAGATGATGTGCAAGAAGCTCTTCCAGAGAGCTGAATCCCGTCCGAGTTGAAAGGCTTTCAAGGACCTGGATGTGAGTCAACACTGATGGAACAGATGTTATGAGGGGTTGCTGTGGGGTGGAGGAAGGAGGAGTTAAGGCTGTAGTTGCAGCTAGGGTCAGCTTGAGGCGCTGTGGGTCATGGGCATACAAGGAACATGTGTGAGGGCTTTGGTAGGGGGGATGCATGATCCGGGAAGGGCTGTGACATCGCCTGGGTGGAGGAGCAGACCTGGAGTGGGTATAGCAGGTTTCAGTGGGCCTGGAGGGTGGTGCAGAAGACTGTGATCACTCCTTCATCGCTGGTAACTGGGTCGACATGTCCAGGAGGGTGTGGCCCAGCGTACGTGATGAAGGGCTTGCGGTTGGAAGGATGGCTATGTCAAAGTGGAAGCTGGGAGAGGAGATTAATGATGTTGATGTGTACACTGATCTCCAGAGGACAGTGTGGGCTCTGTCCTGCTGACCTCTCTGCTGGTTTCTGTGAGTGGAGCTAGGGGGTGTGGGGGGGGTTGGTCTCATTAGATTGCTGACTTTTCTTGCTCCATTGAGCATGGGGTACTCCACATCTGCACGGGGAGTGACGTGTGTGTGGGTCTCTTGCATGAGGCCCAAGACACCTGCAGGTCAAGGTGAGTGTCTCCTGGCTTAGGAAGAGGAGTGGCTTTCTGTGGCTGTTCTGAGGGAGAGGGTTGACAGAGGGAGCGCTGCTCCTCGTAGGGATATCACCCTCACAGGAACTTGCACCTGGCCCATGAAATTAGGTCTCCCCCGTAGTTAGATTGACCAGCGGCCTGCCGATCTTTAGCTGTGAATGCTACAACCAGGGTGTGCCTATGCTGTCCAACCAGGAGAATCTGAAAGTGTAGCCCAGGCTCTGCTCTCCTCATGATTCTGCTATCATTGAGTGTCGCGATATAGAGCCTAGTGGCCTTCTCAACAGGTAAAGTATTCACCTGAGCCATTCAAGCACAATACTCTCATTGGCTTCGGAATGAGTTTACTGTTTTTATCTCTACTTCTTACTTGGCTTGCTTCTCCATCTCTGGGCACGGAGCTTCAGGGTCAGCACAAGATTTGAGGGCTTTGGGTTCTGTCACCGCAGCAGTCAGCAGCAGGGAGAAGCAGAGCAGAGCACCCAACCAACCACCAGCAAACCGAGCAGCAGCAAAAGACGACCCAGCAGGAGCAACAGAGCCAAGAGCAAGCAGAAGCACTAACAACAGATTTCAGAGTCAGCACCAGGGGGTGGGATTGGTGGTTTCGTACTTCTCAGGGCTGGCAGGAGTAGGCAGGCTTCCTCTTTTCCCTATGGTGTTCTCGCTCAGATGTCTCTGCAGCAGTCCATTACTCTCTGAATTCGGATGTTGTGAGACTGCATCCTTTTAATGATATGGGAGCTACGAAATTCTCTGCCCGCATGTGAGTGAACCTATTGCATGTGCTACGCATCCCGCTATCATCATTAGGCGTCCGTAATGCATCTGCATTATCGCTCGATTGATCGGCTCTGACAATCGTTCTGTGACCTGACTCCGTCTGTTTGCTTGTGCTCCCCGGAAGCTGGCCGGATGTGTCATCGTTTCCATCTGGCCCTTATCTGCAGGCTTCTAAAGTTCTGCGGTTACTCCCGTACATCCCTCCATCCTTCCTTTCCGTTGTTGTCTCTCTGTTTCTGCCAAATTGGGGCAGCTTTTGAGAGAAATAAGTGGAAAATTTGCTCATCTGCTGTGTCCTTTTTACATACGTTTTGCATCCGTTGGCCAGTGTGACCTAGCCTTAAGAATCATTTGTGTGGACAATGTGGAGCAAGATTTAACATAGTTTACTGGAGTTCCTTCTTCTGAAACTTCTGAACACTGTAATCTTCAAATAGTATCCCATTGCCAGCTGGGCTGCTGATCATTTGTAATAGTAGTCCATCTCTATGAAATCCAATAACTTAACATAAAAATTTAATGTAGAACATTGTCTAACCTCCAGAGTTTTTCCTTGTAATAAACCAAGACAACACCAACTTCCTGTACCCCAAGCTATAAAGTTGGGATAAGTTGCTAAATCATTAAAATCCTGCTTTTTAAATCTTTTTTCCTCTGTAAGACCAAGTTTTTCTTATCTATCCCTTTTCAAATATCTCTGGTGTCTTTTTAATAAGTATGATAACACAACTTATAAACCAAGCTAGCCTAAAGCTTCTTGTCTTGAGACAGCCTTGTGGGAGACCAATTCAAAAGCACGGCAACCAGAATATGTTTGATTTGATGGCAGATGGCTTAAAAAATACCTGAGCTACTTACAACTCATGTTTGTCCTTTGGGTTACTCATGTGCAGGGACTATAAAAAAATGTTTAAATAATGCAAGCTACTTAGTGAATGACTTTGGGAATTGAAGTGTGTTCATCCAAGCAGCAGCAACATCAACCACAAGCCATCAAAATATATTTCACATAGTAACCTATAAGGAAAAGCAAGATAACCAGCAGAAACTACCAGAAGCTTTTGCAAATTTTGTTTGCAGCATCAAACCCTGGTTTGATGATGGTTTATTGTAGCAATTATTTAAGGGAAGATGAAGAATCTCCCAGAAGCATTATCTTGCATTTTTTTGTTTGGACAGAAGCGAGAGGCAACACAGATGAACCAGAATGCCAATTCTTTATTACAGTAAATTGCCCTCTTTATGTCAAATGAGAGACATCTATCTGAAGGTATTGGTTCGGCTAAAGAGACTGCATTAAATACAGAGTTTCCTGCTGTAAAAATTCAAGTGAGAAAATATATGGAGAATGATATGTTAAGGGTAGTCAAGGAAGCGGCCTCGGTGAAAATGGTTTGATTCATATAAAATTGCCAGAGAATATTACTTATTATTTTTATTGACTCTGCCTGATTCTTTCAAATTCATATCAGATACAATATTTTATAGTTACATGTGCAGGGGAAAAGCTGTGGTTTCTAGAATGATAACTGGCTGGCAACACTAGAATTGAAAGTCACATTCACGTTGGAAAGAAGAAAGGGGGGAAATGAGTTGCAGTGCAAGACACACATAGCTAAATTGCCTTTGCAGTGAAATGTGTATCAAGGCAAAATGAAGAGTCTATTTCATAGGAAAAAAATCTGTAGCAGGTCAAACACAAAAGGCCAATATTTTAAGGGGCACATTTAAGATTTCAACAGGCAGCCCAGGAAAGCAATAGCAAGGCTCTGATGTGGAATGGATAAAACCACTTCACAACATGCATGGAGTTGTAATTCTAATACATGGTTCCTTTTGAATGAAGGTACTTGTTTTAGAGCTTACAATATAGTTTTCCTGTTTTCTTAATCAAATGGAGATAAATTTACTACCCAGACTTCAACAGTCAAAATTCACAAACAATCTGCTAAACCAAATGTAAGTACAGGTAGTCCTTGACTTACAACAGTTCATTTAGTGACCTGTTCATTTGCACCACTCAGGTGATCGTAAGGACACAGAAAAACCACCAGATGGCCTTAATGACTTGCTCAAAGAATGCAAATGACCAGCTGTCTGCAAGGAGTATAGATATTTCTATTTCTCACCATCCAGACTGAGCTGCAGAAGCTTCTTGGATGAGAAGTGAAACATTTTCAAAGAAACACCAGAAAGTCCAGTTGCTTCTTGAAATAGGACCTTTGGGATTAACAACTGCAATGATTCATTTCACAACTGTGACAAGAACAGTTGTAAAATGGAGCAAAACTCACTTAACAAATGTTTCACTTAGCAACATAAAATTTTGGTTCAACTGTGGACTAAACTTGAGGACAAAACTTGATGACTACCTGTAATCAGTTACTTACGAAGAGTTCAGAAAGGGATATTGAAGTATACAGGACCCTGTCCATCTCTGTTCTGCTGATTCAGAATGACCACACAGAGGAAATTTGGGTGACAAAACCAATCTGAACACATGATCATTGCACACTTACTTCCTTATTAAGACTCAAGAGAAAATCATATTAACCGAAAATATAAAAGGAGTATAGTGAATATGTGTATCATAATACCCAAATAAATTCATTTATGAGAAAGCTGCCTTACTTATTACCTAAAATATAGAAAGAATACAGTTATTAGAGAAGTATGGATCAATAAAATTTGATCCTTTATTATCCTTATAATATTATTTCTGTAATATTTTTCTTCTTCTGTTCAATTGTTTCTGATTCCTGGTGGTTGTCTCGACAAATCCTGCAGTTTTCTTGGCAAGGTTGTTCTGAAATGGTTTGCCATTGCCTCCTTCCTAGGTCTGAGTGAAGTGACTGGCTCATCCAGGTGGTTTCATGCTCAAGATGGGATCAGAATTTGCAGTCTCCCCATTTCTAACAGATGCCTTAATTGTTACACAAAATTAACTCTCATTATTTTACTTATTTATTTATACAATTTATTTAATTATAAATATATATATTTATTTATAAAATTTATAAGGTCTTATCTCAGTCTAACGGCACTTGGACTTATATACTGCTTCACAGTGCTTTACAGCCTCTCAAGGAGGTTTACAGAGTCAACATATTGCCCCCAACAATGTGGATCCTCATTTTACTGACCTTGGAAGAATAGAAAGCTGAGTCAACCTTGAGACTGGGGAGATTTGTCCTGTCAAATTGCAGGCAGCAGGCAGGCAGCAGTAGTAGCCTGCAGTACCATGGTGCCACTGTGGTTAATGCTATAATCTGTTCTGTAAGTAATATAATGAATATGTGTGTGTGTGTGTGTGTGTGTTTAAGTTTTCGCAGGTACTTACATGTGTGCTGTTCACGCTTCCTTCGAGGATTATCCCATGTCAGCTTGTAGCTGCTTTGTAAATTTGTAGCCAACATTTCGAGCAGAATCTCATTATACATCAGGCTTCTGTATTGAGTTTGTATGGTGGCGTCCAAGACTGATACTCATTGCACCCTGACTAAAGTTATTAACAGCTAACGGCTTCACAAAAACAAAATTCAACAGCTTGACTCACAAAAACGAGCAACACAAACATTACAGAGACACAAGAAGATCAACAGACCCTAATGAAACAGCTATCGCTGCCCCTAGCATACGAGGGGACTACAGACAAAATCCCAAAGGAGCACCCATTAAAAACAAGACCTAGCTAACACTAAACAAAACAATCTACAGCCCCATGCCTGAAACCGCAGCTTCATATGTAAAAACTCATACATCTTTAGAATATAGATCCAAAGAATCTACACAGGGAACAAAAAGATCTGTCTGTTACAAGTTTCGATGTGGGTTCACTATTCACTCAAGTCCGATATAAAGAAACTCTTAGAAAATCATCAAAATAAAATACCAACCAAGATGCTTTAAACCACCTCATGAATAAACAGAACAACTGCCTAACCAACACATATTTTTCATATACAAAAACAAAGATACAAGCAAATTGAAGGAGCCCCTATCGGTATCACCACTGTCCCCGTCATTGTAAACCTGTTCATGGAAGAATTTCGAATCCAGAGGCCCTGGCTAATGCCACCCACAACCCAAAACTATGGTAAGATACATTCGATGACACATTTGTGATTTGGCCCCTGGAAAAGAAAACCTAAACACAATTTCCTAAACACCTACCTAACGCAACATGTTACCCAAGTATAATCAGGCGTAGTTTGGGCTCACGCCACATGAATATATTACTGGAACATGGAGGATGGATCAATCTATATGCCAGAGCAGTAGCGCAGCTGCCTATTACCTACGAATCGTGACCTTATGATTAGCGGGAGATCGACTAGGATTTAAAGAAAGATAATACTGGAGGTTGAGGGTAATAGATGCTGTGCATGATGTGAGCGTGAGCTTCTGTCGTAACAATAGTACCACCTGGTATAAAACTCAAATCCTAATGCCTCTAAGAACAGATGACTACACACACTACCACGAAGACACGCGACCTCAATGCCCAATCCCACCACCAACCCAGCACAGATAAATTCCGTGGCCAAAACAAATATTACCAGAACAAACGCCTGGCAGACAAAGACCATATAAAGACTTAACTATGCTCCAACCACTGACTAAAAGTATTGACAGCCAACGGCTTCCCAAAAACCAAAATCACCAGCTTGATCCATAAAAACACACCAAGACATAACAGAGACCTAAAGATACAACAGACCCATGGAACAGCTGTCCTCTCCTACATAAAGAGTACTACAGACAAAATCATAAGATACTACACGAGCGCTCAATCAAGAACTGCCTTCAAAACAGACAAAAAATACGCAAGCCATCCTTAAACAACCGCCAAAGCAGACAAATCTTGACCTGCGAAAACCAAGCATATAAAAGTTCCCAGTGCATCATGGCTCCGTCACATAACCTTGGACAGACCAAGAGAAGAAAAAGTCCCACCTGGATGAACACCAAAAAATGCAGTAAAACAGCTGGAACACACCTCCCTCCCTAGCTCAACACATTAAAACTCACAGTGTCACAACTAATAACTTAATGGCACTAAACCCTTAGCCACTACTAGAAAACGCCCAGCCTAAGAATCTCAAGAAAGCCATAGAGGATTGACAAAAAAGACTGAAAGGCATGAACTAGGAAGAGATTGAGTCCAGCAGACTTTCATCATTTGGAAGCCTGCCAACTTCCAAATAGAAAGCTCTCCACACCCACAAGCCAGCAAACACCTGGCACCAAACATGGCTCCTGTGATACCTCCAGCTCAAACACCCCCACCAGGCACCCAAGCATTGAAACCTAGCCTTTCCTAATAGACTAATTAGGCCAGATCCATTTCACACGCGAAGCCACAGTCTGGCATTGAAAGCCTCCCAACACAAGAACAGTTAGTGGTTACCAGCCAATCACAAAGGCCACAAAAACAGAACAGTAAGACAACCAGAACACCAATCAACAACATAACTCCAAGTCAATAAACACATGACCAAGACCCCACCAATTCAGGATATAGAGTGAAAAAACATCCCTGCACAATAACTAGGCTCGCCTCCAAATTTAAAACGCCAACGCCTGTGTGATAAGCCTGAACCACGACATCCCGAACCTACAAATACAGTAAGGCTCTGATGAATGGTAGATGAAGATATTCTTGCGAACGTTGCTACAACTTATCAAAGCAACTACAAGATATGACGTGGGATAATACCCGAAGGAAGCTGAACAGCACACATGTAAGTACCTGCGAAAACTTAAAAAAAACAAATATGTATGTTTGTATGTATATGTATATATATGATAATGATAATAAATATATGATTATCTATATAATGATAATATTCCTATTGGGTGACATTTTTCAAGATTTTTAATTTCTTTTTAAAAAAAGATGAAAATCAAACTTTAGAAGACAAATCAAAATGAAGATTGTTCTATTGTAACATAGAAGAATAATGATCACACTTTCGAGAAAATGGAAAGGCTACACCCACTGAGCCATGATAGACCTTTATTTTAGTGGCAGTGATTCCATAGTCCCTATGTACCAAACTTAGCAGATGGCTTCCTTCTGAACTTAAATTGTCTTGCATTCATTTTAATTCTGTGGACTCTCTGAGCTTGTCTAGAAGGAACTGAATTGTATTATGTACCATTTCTGGAAATCTTCCAAGATCCTACATTGTTGTATATATCCTCTTACCATCTGTGAATAGAAAGTGGGCATTTGCTTCTAATGACTCTCAAATGCATGAGCCAAAAAAAATGTCTTATTTTTCCTAAGTCATGTCCATAGTTGATCATGTTTAAAGTAGATCTATTAAAATTAGCAGGATTTACTTTCCGTTGTCACTTATTTAAATTCCACTTATTTAAGTCAATTTGTTGCAAATATATTATCAACTGACCAGTTATACATAGTACAATTATGGTGTTTGGACTTGACAAAGAAAGAGAATTTTTATGACTGACTAGTATTGGAAAGGGCCAATCGTACTGTTAGATATGATGACATAGTTTGCCTCAAGCAGCATATTTTAGCAGCACATTGTCAATCATTCCATTTGTTATTGTATTCTTATTAGTTGAGCTACCCATTAGGTTTCCTGCCTCAGACATCAAAATGTCTTGGTCCTCTGCATTTATACGGCTTCCTAAATATAGCCCCACTTCATACTTTTCTGATTGCCTTTATCTATAACAACAGGGCATAAAGTCAGTTAAGAGAAGGACAGGGCCTCGTGGAAGAGAATAACAACAGATACCCATATTGGAAGCTACTTTTATTTTTATCTGCAAAATCTCATATTCATTCCACATTCAGTATGAAGTTCATCTGAGCTTGAAACACCTAATATGTAAAGATGAGATTGTGGAGAACTGACAAGTTGTTAAATGTGAAATAGTCTGTAAAGATTACTCACAAATTTTCATTGGTGAAAAAAATAACAAAAATGTAAAAAAACAGTTAACTTTTTTGAAGTTACTAGTTTGTTTTCAACAATATAACCAGACTTTGGCAGTTATTATAAATATTGTTAGGGTGGTTTATTTTTCCCCCAGATTTCTACAGTTTGTTCAGAATGAAGTTCCTTCCTTATTGTCAATTGAGAGTTTGCTATATATTAACCTATAACTTCTTGTACATCTTGATCCTGCAGGATCACCTTCTCAACAGGAATAAATTCAACCAGTGCTGGTGTTCTAACAGGTATTGATAGTGATCTGCCACTTTCTGAAGTTTGGAACTGGAACAGATAAGCAATGTTCTCAGTTACAATTCCTGTTTTATAGAACAACTAAACCATGTTTTTAGCATCACCCTTGATAACTTTCAGAAGGTAGAGATGCTCTGGAGAGTATTTAGAAGATGCTGGATCCATGCTACTAGTTGTTTCAGTACAATTATGTTGTGGGTTTATATGCTCTTTTTAATGTTGCTTTTATAGTGTCTGTTGATGTTAATTGCAAGGAGAACTTGTTGACTATGATGGTGTATAAAACAAACACATTTCAGAGTATATTTAGTAAACTTGGAATGATATTATCACCTAATTCTCATATCCTTCTGTAGCCAGAAGGAGTAATTCCTTCAAATTATACTTTCTAATTATGCCAATGTTCAGGACTATAAAGAAGGGGAACAGTTCAGAAGTCACAGAATTGAATTTTATGAGTGGCACAATCTTGTGTAACTGCTTCATTAATTTGGCTAGTGCAATGTGAAATATGGATGGGAATTTAAACAGATAGAAATATACTTCATGAAGTCATTAATGCTTTTTTTAAAAAAAGTTCCACCTTTTTGGAAGTAAAAGTGACAAAAATTATTGTATGCTTATTGATGGGATTAATGAATGGATTGGTAAGCAATTCAAGAAATAACCATTAAAAAGATATTTTATGTAATGAAGGATAAAACGATTAAAATTGTCAAGATCCCATATTAGCATTTTGGGCTAAGAGGTTAGCTCAAAAAAAAACCTAATCCCAGTATGTGACTGAGATAAAAGGAGCAAATTCACTGTTGGGTGTCATTAGGAAATTAATTGAGAGCAAAACAAACATTTTCATAATACCTTCATTATTAGACCCATGGAAAAGCTATCTATCTTCCTTTGTCAACTTGTTCTGATTGATCTTCAAAAAATCCATTTCAATCTAACTAGGGCTGTAAACTACTTCACAGGTGTATCATATAAACTGTTTTCTTCTTGGACTGATTCCACCTAGATTCCTCAGAGCTGAGATCAATTCCTAGTGACTGTAAAAATGCACCCACACTTGGTAACAATATTTAGAACACAAAATAACAGAAGTGGAAGGGGCCTAAACCATTTGCTGTTCTTTTGACATCCTAGTTCATAATCCTGAGCTTTCATGGTTTTTTTCTACAATTGGCTCAGGATCATTAAGTTTTCAATAATCCTTAGGGATCATAATTTGATATTTATCCCAACCCAGTCAACCCTGAATTTTCAGATTGGCCAGAAAAAAAATGTTCAACCATAGACTGCAATTCAAATAATTTATTACAATGTATTTGGGTGTGAACATATTAATCTCCCTTCTTATTCTTGTTGATCAAAGGTCTCCCCACCATCCCTACCTAAAATTCTTTCTAGGTGTTTTCTGATTTAATAAATAAAGACTAGAAACATGTAAAATTTGTTGAATTTGACTAGGACAAGTTGAAGTCCACCAAGCTCAAATGAGTAAAAATATAATTATTTTATCTCAAACTAGTCTACATTTGGGTTTTGTCCAGAGTTAGGGACACAGTTCGAATATACAACTTGACTAAGGCAACCTGAACAGTTCTCATAATTATTTCTCAAAGATAATATTCAAGAACTATCAAATGTTCATTAATATAATAAAGTGATTGAAGGGCTGAAAAACTTCTTTTAGGTCAGATTTCTCAGCTGGGTTGGTAGTAGAGGCAGCCTATTGATGCATGATGTGGAAACATTTTATTAATGCATGCTATGGAAACAATTGTTAGTGGAGAGTCTTATCAGGTTTGTTTATGAGTAGGAAATAAAATACACAGGCAGTTGATTGAATAAAAAGTGAGATTTATTTCCAAGTGTGCAATGTACAAAGCCAGTTGTCAGAGGCAGCCATGTTGAGCCCTCTCCCCATATTTAGGAAAATCTTTATTTTGTTCCTCAAAATAAAGGTTTTGGTCTTTAGTTTTTAGACTCTTTAGTCTTTCTAGGAAAATGCACTTAGCCAGCACTCCAGATGGGAGCACTGTGTAGTCAGACACCCAGCAATTTCCACCTGTTTAGCATTGCTGATAGAAACATCAATCTCTTGAAAATTAGATATTTTCTTATTTCATTAGGCTAAGATCCAGCTGGAAAGAAGATTCACCTGGATAGTCTGGTGCTTTCTGCTGCAACTTAATCTTATATTGCTGATTGCAATTTTATACTTTTGATCATGATTGTAATTTTTAACCTTTTGCCCTGATAAATGGAGGGAAGGTTGTATGACGGGAGGATTTGATTTCCTTCCCACACAATAATACTCTGCATAATAGAAAGGGAAAAGGTAGTTTGAATGCATTCATAATTAAGAAATCAGTATACATAGCTACTTTTCTGAAATTTAAATTGGAAAATATTATATTTTAAAGGTACTCTTGGAGGTAGTCTAGGAAGCTTAAGACAAACTTTTGATACACATTCTTCTGACTGAATTGACAGAAACTCACCCAGATATTTAATTAACTTCCCGATGTCACTGCTTGCTTCAGACTATAAAGTTATCAAGCCACAATACTGGGCCTGTGAACTATAGTTTGATAGGTAGGTAAAATGGAAAGCATCAAGATAACCCTCCTGAAATGACTTCAGAGATCCTGTGGCATGATATCTCCAGTGAGGAAGAATACCAATTCAACTGCTGGGAACATTTTGAGAAGTTGACAGTTTAGAAATGCAATTAGTTTAATTCTGTGATATGTTGTTTAAGTAACAGCAGATTATTGTCACTACTGTATGTTCTACTATATGAGAGGTCTGGAGGCGCTGTAGACATGTAGAGGCATAATCGTATGGTAAGCTGAAGAGACAAAGAAATAGGTCTTAGCCCCAAGCTGAAAATTGATTTCCCTGTCTCTCCAGTCTGCTGTAGAAAACAAAGCGATTGACAAGCTCAGATGAGCTGAAAAAAGATGCTTTCACCACAGCTATTAAAAATTGCAGGGTCCCCTGAGTTTTGCCAAGGAAATCTGTGAACATAGAAGAATGACAATCAGGCTTAAGGAAAAGAAATAGCACCTCAGGGAAAGCTGTCAATATTGGAATTTTACTAGGATACCACACCTTGAAGGAAACAAGGATAACATCTGGAACACTTCCAAGTTCAACTGAAAACAAAACAAAATACACAATATATATTAAGTAAAGAATATTTAATCTTAGCCCAAGAGGATTTTTCTTTTTCTGGGTATAAGGAAAAGCTTTTTAAATCTTGAATTGATTGACAGAAACATTATTCACTGAAGTGTCCATAGAATTAGATTTTTTCCTCCTTGGGTATCAGAAGATTCAAATTAATTAGGGGGGGGTGCTTTCATTTTTATGAACTTGAGTGCATTCATTTTAAAGCCATTCAGTCAATTAATTCTTTCTCCCACACAATAGATAAAGAGTAATAATGATCAGGCTGCTAGATAGCATTCTAAGGAATGGAACAGAATGCATTTCTAGTAACAATAAGTAACTTATGCTATGCTGAGATTCCTTTGTTTCTAGTCTCTATAATACACAGATAAAGGCTCAAAGGAAAATTGCCTCTGATTCTTCTACTATGTTACCAGAATTCATATTTAATCAAACTTTTGGTGGTCGTTCAAGACAGCTGACCAATATCATCACCACACAACTGATAATTACCCACAGTAAATTTTGCATAAGTGTAAAACTATCCAGTTGCTTTGCCACCTATCAAATGCCATAGTGTGATGACCTGAGGCAAGGCACAAAGGTCACACAGCCAGCTGAGAGTTCAAACTCTCCTTAAATGCTCCAAATGTCCTCTCAAATGCTCCCACATTCTTGGCAAGTCCAAGAGCAAAGCCCCCCCTTCCCCCCCCATACACATGGCTGCACCCAGTCCAGCAAAAAAAAGGAACAGGGAAATTAGTCCATGAAACAAAGAATAAACAATGAGTTTACAAAGTCACAGATTCCAAACGTCTGTACCAGCACACCAAACTAAACATTTTGTTCCTAACAAATGCCCTTCTCCACAGTATCTCCTTAAATCTCAGTCCCCAGGTATACCTTGTGAAGAGGGGTAGGACTCTCCTCCTAAGTTGTTGAGTTGGCCTGCAGTACTCCTGCCTTCTCTCCACTCCCCGTGGTTGGGGATCAGTAGGGGGTGATCCTTGCTCATCCCCTGAGCTCTGTCTCTCCTTATGCCCACTGCTTGCCCTCTCTTGGTCATCCTGCCCCTGTTCCTCCCTGCTAAAAAGCCATCTCAACACTGAGGGGCCCTGGGCTGCCTCAGCCTGCTGCTCCCCACATTCCTCTGAAGTCAGAGAAGCCACCCCCTCAATCTCCACCGGCTCTGGCTCCAGCTCATCCTCCTCCATAAATTTAGGGGGCATGACACATAGTTAGTGAAACAACATTATGTAAAGTCAGATGAATCATGGCAGAGATATCTGCAAGAAGGAGTTGAAGAAATCAAAATGGCATCCACAGTCATGCAGCCAAAATCCCATCCCATTTTGCATGTGGGTGTAAAAAAAGGGCAGAGCTAGCTACAATAATTTGGCTGTGGCTCCTATCTTGATGTTTTAGATGCACCTCCACTCAGACAAACATGAATGCCTTTGAATTGATACAAATGGAGATCCTTGTGATTTTTTTTTAACCTGCTCAGCCTTGCAAAGAACAGGTTTCCCATGAGTCTGCCTTATGGAAAGACAGTAAAAAAAAGTCACATCTTTTAGACTGTCACAAGCAATTTGTTTTGTATGATATGCATTTTATTATAGTAATAAGGATCCAGTGGTAATAATAAAGCAACAAATAACAGTTATAGATAAGATCAGCAGATATGAAGCTCAAAATTGAATAATATAGGCACAATCTCCTATTTCAACAGAATCAGGAATATTTCAACCAATCCATCACTATGCAACAAACACTAATAAAATTTTCTATTATGGTTCATCACATAGTCAATCAGATGTTTCTACTTGTCCAACTTCCCAAGGATAGGAAAATGTCGCTGTTTGGTAATATTAAATATATAGTTGTAGGATTTAGGAACCTTCAACAGTTCCAAGAAGGTCCCACACCTATTTGCACTATTCAGGTGATCCTGAGGGCACAGATAAACCTCCAAGTGGCCTCAGCAATTCTCAGAGAGACTGCTAATGACCAGATGATTGCAATGAATATAAATCCTTCCATTCTCCACCAATCAGTCAGAACTGAAGAAGCTTCAAGGGATGAGAAGCAAAACATCTTCAAGGGAAAACAAGGAAGTCCAGTTACCATTTGAAAAAGCACCTTTGGGATGATAATGGCAACCCTTTTCTATACTGATGCCAGGAAAATTATTCTGATATGTCCATGAATAGGCCCTTCTAGAGTTAAGCCCAAGTTGAAAAATTAGAGATTTAAAAAAGTATCTAGCTTTTAGAACATACCTCCTCTGTGAGAATTATGTGCTACTGCTAATTTCTGCATTCTCTGGAATTCATTCTTCTTATCTGAACAATATTATGGGGGGGATTCTGTAGTTCTGTACAGATGATTAATGGTGTGATTGCTACTCACCCACTTGAAGCCTGGCATTTAAATCATGTCCCCATGTCATCTTTAAGATGCTAAGTTATTCTTATCCATTTCCTGACACCTTCATTACGTTAATGCAGTACCAATTAACTGTGATTATATTTTTTCCCCTAGATTTTAGGCCCTGTCACACTGCCCAACGGATGCAAAAAGGACACAACGGACGAGCAAAATGTTCCATCCGTTGTTATCCTCAAAAAGGGGCAAAAATTTGCATAACTGGAACGGATAACACGGGACGCATGGAGGACGCAGGCGGATGGAAAGCGGATGCGGAACGGAAGCCTAGCGGATGGAAAGCGGATGGGAGCGGATGGCACATCCGCAGGGCTTCCGGAGGGTCTCAGCAAAGCAGACGCGGAACGGAAAGAGCGGATGCAGAGCGGAAGCCTAGCGGATGAAGCAGATGCACAGTGGATGCACAGCGGAAGCCTAATGGATGCCTGGCGTTAATTGCCGCATGCGGGGAGGATGCAATTGCGTCAGCCCCGTGGATATAACAGAACAGCTCGGAAGCAGGTCGCCATTCAGAGGAAAGACCTGCCGGACGGATTGCGCTTGCCTGCCCTGCCTGCATGTCTGCCTGCAAGCCTTGCTGCCTGCCTTCCTGCCAGCCTGGTTCATGTCCCTGCCAGCCTTGGTGCCTGCCTGCCTGCCAGCCTTCCTGCTAGCCTTGGTGCCTGCCTCCCTACCAGCCTTGGTGCCTGCCTTGGTGCCAGCCTTCCTGCCAGCCTTGGTGCCTGCCTGCCTGCCAGCCTGCCTGCCTGCCAGCCTTGCTGTCTGCCTGCCTGCCAGCCTTCCTGCCAGCCTTGGTGCCTGCCTCCCTGCCAGCCTTTCTGCAGCCTTGGTTCCTGCCAGCCTCCCTGCCAGCCAGCAACCCCACAACCATGCAGAAGCACAGCAAGCTCAGCCATCTGCTGCCAACCCTGCAAGAGGGACAGGGCTACCATCCCGCCCCCTGGCCCTCACTCTGGTTCTGCTGGGGGCTTCTGCCAGCAGGGGCTCACTCTTCTGGGGCTGGCGTTTCTGCTGTTCGTGCTTTGGAGGAGCTGATGACAAGAGCAATCCAGCACAGGCCACCTCCACAGCCACCTGGACCCTTCACCGCTGAGACTGAATGAACGCAAGAGGGTGCCAGAGACCATTTGTTTTTAATAGCTTGTTGTTAAATAAAGTTCTATTTATGATTCACACACATTGCTTCATTTCTTTTTTTAATAAAAGTCTGTGTGGAATAACTTTTAGAAAATGCCGTTTAAGCCTTTGATGCTTGTGGGATGGGCTTAGATTAGCAGTGGGGCAGACAGGGATACCTGAGGAATTGAGCAGTGGATACTTTGGAGGGTAATAGCTGTGGATAGATAAACCTCCAGCCGCAAGCATAGTGGACTGTGATGGTGCCACCTCTCTCCAGGTGCAACACCTATGGCCCTTTTTATCAATAATAATGGAATAATCATCCACATACGTCCTAAACACAACTCTTTATTAAATGCCCTGTTCATTGGTAGGCCCACCCAACATACATGGCCAATTCTCATCCGTGTTGGTATGAGGAACAGGCTGAAGGAAGCATCCATAAGCATCTACCAATCCTGTCTTGCCACTCCATTGCTCCAGCTGGGAGTTTGCACCAGCGTCCAAGAGGTTGCGCTGCTTCTTCATTCATGTGAGCTCTGTTGGGGGCCTTGCACATCCACAGTGTCATCAGGTTTCGCCCTTGCCTTCATTCCCAGGCTCCATGTCCCCATTGCCTTGCTG
Organism: Laticauda laticaudata; assembly: GCA_004320025.1. Classification (NCBI taxonomy): domain Eukaryota; kingdom Metazoa; phylum Chordata; class Lepidosauria; order Squamata; family Elapidae; genus Laticauda; species Laticauda laticaudata. Next base: position 20,849 of record BHFT01024082.1, on the reverse strand, counting down.
ACGGTCCACAAGCCTGTCTGTAACACTGGGTAGCGGGTGCGCATGAGATTGTGCAGGATGCAGCAAGCTTCCATGATCCTCCTCACGGTCTCTGGGCTATGCTGCATGGTGGTGAGAAGTACCTGGAACCTGTTGGCCAGGATGCCAAAGGTGTTCTCCATCACCCGCCTTGCCCTTGACAGCCTGTAGTTGAAGATCCTCTCTTTACGGGTGAGGCATATTGGAGGTGTAGGGCTTCATGAGGTAGGTTGTGAGGGAGAAGGCGTCACCCCACGATGAAGTAGGGCACATCTTGCGTGTCGTTGGGCAGCGGGTTTGGATCTGGGAAGCCCACGATGAGGTTGCGTTCCAGCCCCCCTTGAGGACACTGGCGTTGTATATCTGGGCATCTGAAGATGAGCCGTTGCCTGAAGCATCGATGTACATGAACTTGTAGTCAGCATCGTCCATGGCGAAGAGGATGATGCTGAGAAGCCCTTGTAGTTGAAATAAGTGGACCCCGACTTGGCTGGAGCTTTGCAGGCCACATGCTTCCCATCTATGGCTCCAACGGTGTGGGGAAGTCCACTTCTGATACCACTGCTCTGCAAGTTCTTCATCTTCTTCAGTGGAGGGTACTGGAGGAGCTCCTCCTTGTATTCTTCGATGATGGCCTGCACCACTTCTCTGACCACAATGCTGATGGTGTTGGATGGCACCCTCCAGCCATACTGGCATGCTCCTGTAGGTGGTTACCGGAGGCCAGGTGCGCAGAGTGAGTACCACCTTGAGCCCAGCGTTCCAGGCTGGGGCGGAAGCTGGTGCTCTGCTTGGTTCAACCTGGGTGTCGCCGCTGCACAACTTTGTCAAACATGGCTGGAGGCATCTCATGAAGTTCTGGAACGCCCGATGTCTTGTTCCTGAGTTCCACCATCAGCTTGCTGTACAGTCCGTCCTGCTGCTTTCTGGCGAACCATCTCGGACCCAGACTGTTTTTGGCTGCCTCTTTTTCTTCTCGCAGTGGAGTTCAACAGAGCCTGCATGGCTTCACACTGTTGCAGAACGATGGTGGCTGCCGAAAGGACTTTGTTGCAATCCACGGTGGACATGACTGGATGCTGTGGAGAGAAGAGTCAGATAAGCTCAGAGGTCTGCACCGCTGGGCTGCTGTTCTGAAAGTGAGATGCAGATGAGTTGCTCCCCTTTTATAGGAAATATAGGTTTTCCACTAGGCATCCTCTAGGCATCCTGTAGACATCCTTAATATCGAGATAGGTCGCCTCTGCGAACGTTTTTTCCATTTTAAATGCTTTGTTCCATGCTGCATCTGCTAGGCATTCCGTTCTGCGGTCCATTCTGCGTCCGTTCCGCTTCTCCTGTGTCCGAGCGGATGTGAGTTTTGCAAATGCACAGCGGCATGCCTAGCGGATATAGCGGATGCGTAACGGATGCAGAACGGATGCGTAGCGGATTGCGTAGCGGATGCAAGAATGGACGAATTGGATACATTTTCCGCGCAAAAGTTTGTGCAGCCCAAAACTTTCGGAGCGGATGAAATGTCAATAAACGGACGCTGGACGGATAGAGAGGAAGCAAAATGGAGGAAGTGAGTACATCGTGTCAATGGATGGCAAGCTTTTTTGTCCGTTTTACATCCTCTTTGCATCCATTGGTTCAGTATGACAGGGGCTTTTGGTGCTGCTGAAAAGAAAGAGAGATAAATAGGGTTCCTGAAACAAAATATCTAAACGTTTATAGTCTTGTTCATTCATAAAATGGAGAGTGAACTCCGACATTTTTGATTCCATGTTAAAAATAAATATATCTGTTTTGATAAGGCAAGTGTTATAACTTATCAGCAGTAATCATCCCATGTATGATTATATCTTAAACAATTCAAACTCAATGGGGATTCCAAAGTCACTTAACAGCTGTGTTCCTAACTTAACAACTGCAGTGATTCACTTAACCACTATAACAAGAAATGTCATAAAATTGGGCAAAACTCGCTTAGCAATTGTCTTGCTTAGCAATAGAAATTTTGGGCTCAGTTGTGGTCATAAGTCAAGGACTATCTGTAAAGGCAAAGTGATCCCAGTGGTGGTAGAAGCACTTGTTGCTGTGACTCCTAAGCTGGGAGAGTGGTTGCAGCAGATCCCAGAAACAACATCAGAGCAATATGTCCAAAAGAACACAATTCTAGGAACAGCTAAAATACTGTGCAAAATCTAATAGAGGACCGAGATTAAAGAAGGCATGTCCTACTCATTAGTCTGAGAAGAGGTGTTTTTTTTAATTGCTCAGTGCAGAAGGAGACAAACAAATTTCAAACTAGGAAGAGTTTTCTTTTCTTCCTATTTCCTTCTGTCATCCAGAGAGGAGGTAGCAGGGAAAGGAGGAGAGAAAAATGGTGTTCTGACCAAGGCTTCCTGAGACATTAAAGATCACTCTCTGTTCCCAAAAACCTTCTTTTTTATTTCAATGGCTGTGAATTATATGCATTCACAGCCCATAATGAGTCACAAACAGTTTGTGAATAGCCCAACAAAAATCTGCCACAGTCTTTCGGGGTAAGACTGATAAGCACCCACCTTTATCTCCCTTGAAATGCTGCCAATGACTGAATTGCCAATTAGCTGTACAAGGCCAAATGGAGCACAAAGTCAACACAGAGCTTCAGATTTTACACTGACCAGAACAAAGAAAGTTGCTTCATGTAAAGGCTTGTGTCCCTCCTTTATGTTCTATGGGTGGGACCAATCATCTCCAAGCATTACTCCTGAGTCTCCCCTTTTGTCTTAACTGTTCTTGCCTTCTGGCAGCTCTGTGCAAGCGTGCACAGGGAACAAGCTCCACTTGTTCCTCTGCCTCACTGGTGTCAGATTCTGGAGGCTCTGGAATCAGCACATAACTCTCAGCTGGCCTTGCCCCCATTTCTGTGCAAATCCCTCATCCAAGCCCACCCCAGATTCCAGAACAGGCCCATGTTCCTCCCCACTGTCTGATTCTGCTGCCAGCTCTGCAGGCCTTCAACAGACCACAACAGATGAAGACAGAAGCAGAAACAGAGACATTTATCCTATATTTACCAGCATCTCTCAATTAAACTAATAAAGCTTACAAGAGGATTTTGCACATAATTAGCTGGACTGAAATGAATACACCCTCAAGCTAATTATTTGCATATTTACAGTATTTGTGGCAGGCCAAAGATGTTATTGCTGCTGTTGTTATTTAACTGGCATGTAACTGGTGTGACAAAAAAAGTTTCTTGGAGCAAAGAGCTCTAAGAGTTCTCAATGAACTCTAACCAAACAGTTAGCTGAATTTGTAAGGGAAAAGTGTATTCCATTTATTTTAAATCTTCTGCAGGACCATGGGAATTTCAAAATTCTACCAATTATTCACTGGAAAAGCAATTAATTTTGTTCTTGTTTTGTTTTCACTTATTTGCCTAGGTAGCTCATAAACCTCTTATTGTACTTTGGAGTAGAAATATTTATTTTCAAAGAGGGAGTAGATTTTCCCTCTTCCATTTCCAGATGTCTGTTTAAAGGCTATATCTTTCAAAAACACATATGTGAGTGCCTAGAATGACAATATGAAGTATACACTCAGTGCATTGAAAGATTGCAAATTCTTCAAATAGGCTAATACCAGATTTGTATGAATTATTGCAGTTCTTTAGGGAATATCCCCCTCCCAAAAAAAGAGAATAGAGAGAAAAAATCTTATGCAGCAATAACATAGGGTATTGAATATTGAACACTATTGAACACAGTGTCATAAAATACAATTTCAAAAGTAAGTAGAAGTAAATACTGGAGGGCTATATCTTGTTGGAAATATTTATAAAAATGAAAAGACTATGAGAGGACAGCACACAATTATATTACATAATATTCTGTCTGCTGGATAATATGTTACATTTGTAATTTATGTGACAGGAATTCTACAGTTTTGACTTATAGATAACACTTCACCCAAACAACACATTTCCAACATAAAACCGCATAAAATAAATTTTACAATGGAAAGTGTTTGTTTTCCTCTAAAAATTCATGTGCCCCTGCATTCATAGGCCTGTTCATACATACTGTGCAAATACAGCTATCAATTCTGATGCACGTAATGATTATAGGACAGGACTCTGTGGTCTTCAGTATTGAGCAAAAATGGAAAATGTAGGAAAGGAATCTTGCAGAGTGATTACAGGTTTGCAAGAGAAGAAATGAAGCTGATGTAAGAACTGACGACATTACCTCAGGAATGGTGTCTGAGTCAGAAAATGACACTGCTGGGTAAAATTCGGACAATAGCATTTTCAGTTTACTGGGATTGTTCCTCTAGGAACATAGAGGAGAAACATAAATAGCTGAGAGAAGCCTGAGATTTCAAGCCTTTCTTCCAACTTGTACGCATTAACTGCTAATAAAGTTGCATCTTCTAGTGGCACACAGTGAGTTCATTAATTGTTGCAGGCTTAATTAAACAGAATTTTGAAACAAGTTTCCTACACTCAAGAAAGCTTTCATTTAGTCCTTTTAAAGCAAGCCATTTGTTCAGCTTATTCCCGTGTCTCTGTGTTTGGAGACTGTCATGGAACAAATTAGCTTCTACATCTTGACCTGAGGTTAGAATGGCTCTGTGCAGGGCATTCTTTCAATATTCATTTGTAACTGCTTGGCACAGCTGGGAACTGCTGAGCCAAATGCAAGCAACTACCCATTTATGATAAACTATGCAGTGTTTCAGAATCCACCTTATGTGTGTATGTGTATGCATGACCTTCCAGGAAGGTAGCCAACCAAACAAAGATTTATCAAGCCCTCAGGGTTTTCTACTAGTCTATGAACATAGCTTCATTTAGCAATTAAGGTTGCCTTTCCTCAAAATAAGCTCTTTTGTTTCCTCATTCAAAACTGAATACTATCACAGTAAAGCATCATAAAGATGGAAAAGACCAGTGATCTCATTAGCTTCCTCAGAAATCTATAATCATATATTGTTTTAAATGGAGAGTCTAGTTTTTAGAATTGGGGTTTTTAATTCTTCTGGAAGACTTGGGGTGTTTTCATTGTTGTTGTTTTTAGTTGCTATAAATTTAATTATAGTTTATAAATATATGTATATAAAAGCATAAAATTACTCATGCACCATCACAAAATTTCCAGAACAGTAAAGCCTACAAACAGGAAATTTGCCATGTATGTTTCTCTTGGCTTCTAAGTGCTCACGAAGAAAGTATTTTTTTGAAATTACCATCAGAGCATTAGTATTTCATATATTATTATGAACAAGTTGTGATGATCAGGAGTTCTACTATCCCTCCCCACCTGAAAAGAAATTTGTTCCAAATGCAAACAAGAAGAGGAGAGGAGTTTCAGTTTTAGTTTCACAGCAGCAGCCAGCTTGAATACAGAACAGTTGAGCTAAGCCACACCCAGGCTCCTTGCTGTCTTCTTCTTGTTCACACAGCAAATACTGTTTCAATTTCCAAACAGCCCCCAACTCTCTCACACACTGAAAGGACGCTAGCCAGATGAATACCAATGAATACTGGTAGGCAGAGACACAATTTTTTCCTTATTTCCCTTCCCCAAAACTAAACCCAATCACATAGATTCATAGCGAAGCACAGGTATAGAGCTAGTTTAGTTATAAATTTAATAAATAAGTATCATCTGTAGATGGAACCAAGGAAGTTGTAAAATACAATTATTCCTCTAAGCCTAAAATTATAATATTTCTTATGTGTATAATGCTGGGAGACATTTTTATGAAGATCTGAAATGCATTTTGTATGTATAATTATCCAAATCATCTCATAATGTTGTCCTTCATTAGAAAACCTGAGTTAGCTGAATTTCTGATTGCTAGTACACTTATAAATGTATTCACCCAAAGATGATTTAAACTATCTTTCAGATCCATAACTAAACACTTAATTGTTTAGTCCAGTATCTGGAATGCAGAAGACACAGAAGTATAGCCAGCCAGATAAACAGGTTTAAAAACAGCTTCTACCCATGGGCTGTCAGACTCCTAAATACAATATAGCACCACAAATAGATTAATATGATAAATTTCACTGGTGCCAGTGCAGTGTGTGATATGTATATACCATGATGTAAGATCATATACCCAGAGTAATATACATGTTGCACAGAATACAACGTACTTATGGAAACGTATGACTAGTTTTTTCCCTTAACTACTTGTATAAGGATTATTCTTTATATTATTCATGTTGTCTTCTATTCTTGTATGGACTGCATCAGTAGAGACTACATCAATTTTGTTGTATACATGATGTACAATGACAATAACCTTTCTAAGCAGTTTACAGAGTCATCATATTGCCCCCAATAATCTGGGTCCTCATTTTACCAACCACAAAAAGATGGAAGTTGAGTCAACCTTGAGCTGTTCAGAATCAAAGTCCCCAGAGAGCAGTTAGTCTGCAGTATTGCATTCTAACTACTGCCCCCCCCCCCCCNGCATTCTAACTACCCCCCCCCCCCCCCATGGCTGTAATAAGACTGAGAAATTCTATGACTCTATTAGAAACTTAGTGTCAGGATTTCGATGTCAACTTGTAAAGCATTCCTTTGCCTATTTTAGAGTTGCCACTCAATAGATCCACCAACCTTAAAAAAAATGTCAAGATAAGTGTCTCCAAGAACTAGAATGCAGCTAAGTATTTATATTATATTTAATAGAAATTAAATTTAAAAGATTCCTTTTGTTTAAGAGGTCAGGGCAACATGTTTAACATTCTATCACACTGTTCTCCCCACACACACATTTTTTTTCCTTACAACAGTAATCCTGTAGGATAGGTTGGACTAAAAGGGTAGACTTGAATCTGTATCTTCACCCTAATTTTACACACACACACACACCATTAACACTACTGCATCACACCAAACCACAATTCCCAGATAAACAAATATAGCTTTAAATCATGGACAGTGACTGGTAATAAATTCACAACACATCATGTTCACTTAATACATATAGGAATGTACACAGGTAGCTACAGTCTTAAGAGGCATAAGACTATCTGATTAATTAATAAAAATGGTGTTTTGGAATTCATTCTACATCATCTCATACTGGTGACACCACAAGCATATGTGCTGAGTGGGTAGGGGAAGAAAACAATGAAATATAAATCATGATGTGACATAAACTCCACCTTTTATATACTTACTTCTCTTGATAAAAATGCCTGAGTTGAATAATAATCATCCATTGAAAGGACAACTGGAAAGCCAGCTGTATTTTCCCATCTAATGGACCAACCCCTTATGTCTGCTGCTCTGCAACATTCCATATAATAAATGCTAATTCTTCCATATGAATGTCATAGTTCTATGTTTAGCAATCTAATGACAATATTGGATTGTCCAGAGTTCATTGGATTGGGTGGCTAATAAATTCAAATAAATTATTTAAAATGCAATACCCATGCAGCACTTGAACATTATTAATGATGAAGTATAATGCTTCATCATTTGTAAATCTAAGGCAAAAAAGAAATAAAAATGTATTTTCTCCCCAAGAAATTTAGCCTGAATATTTATCACAACCATAAATACAGTCTGATTTAAACATCATCAGTTAGCAAGTTCATTTTTTTGTTGTGTTAGCCAAGATTTAGCAGATTTCTACTCAGTCCCATTGTGAAGACTTACAATAGATTGGTTTTAAAAAAAAAACAATAACAACACAATAAAAAGGAGAAATATTTATTACTTAAATTGTAGGTATGAAACCATTTTATGCCCCATATGCACCATGTTTTTGCACATATGATCATTGGAATGACAGTGAGGTCAGAAGTGGATTTCTCAAAACAATATGAGAAACCAAATTATGGGACTACTCCACAATCTACTTTATTGGAGAAGACAGAATCTTAGCCAGCTCACTGCAGAAATTATGTCAAATGTCTGGGGACCAGATGACAAACATGGAATTGTATTTGGGGCACAGCAGATGTATCATGCCACTTACATATTTATTTGGTAGATGTTCTGCATGAAAATTTGTGTTCTGCACCCACCATGATGACCTGAACTGATATGACATTTGAATTACAGAATTCATCCCATGGAAAATCAGGCTATAGAATGAAGATTTGGCTATTGATCCTTTATTTTGGGATTTCAGTTCTTAAGATTGCATTGCACAGATAGTTTTGCTTGAGTATTTAGATATTCTTTATGACTTGCCGAGGGATCTTTGTTATAAGACAGCTACAAAAAACCCAACATGGTATCAATAGCAATCGAGTACAAGCCACTAATAATGATCCTATTTTGGAAAAAACTGAAAATATACTGGGCATGTGGTCAAATATATATCAGTTGTCAACTACAGTTATCAATATCAGTTGTCAACTACATTACTGAATAAATGTATCACCATATAAAATTTGTACAGGAAAAAGAATCTACTCCTACATATTCATAATATGGAATTTCTTTTTGATGAGTCTAGTATTAGGTCTATGTGCTATTTAAATATAAAAGGCTATCTCCTTCACTTTTTTGTTCTTCTGGGAAGGAAAATTCTTTTCTGCCATCAGGTCTATAGGGGCCTGACCTTTTTTTTTATGTGCTTCAAGAATAGATGAGTTTTCTAAGACAGAGAATCTTCCAGCTGAAAGATTCTATAGACATCGGTCCCAACCACCTGCTCAAAGCAAAAATCAGAATTAAAGCAACTCTAACAGATGGCAGCTTAGCTTCTGCTTGAATACATCCATGAAGGGAGCCTACCATTAATTTGAAGAACTGGCTGCATTTTTCCTCTGTTCTTACTGTTAAAAAATTATTCCACCCTCCCCCATCATTCAGTTAGACTTTAATTTATATTATCCTATTATTTAAACTCATTATTTTGTGTTCTATAACATCGGATGATAAAAAACAAGTTTTCTTTGGTGTGCAATTTTGCCAGATTTTTAAAGAGAATTAACACATCAGCTATTGTTTATAAATGTGCAGAGATTAACACTAGACCAACAGTCAACAAGTAAACCCCAAGCAAGGAACTAGCAACTCAGACAAATATGCTAACAATAAGCAACAGTTTAATCAAATACCACCAAAACCATTCCTACCAACCCTTATAGTGCTAACCATTTGTATACATTCCCCACTGCCTAGTAGCACTAATGATACTGATGATGTTACTTAGTTTGGTAATGAAATCATCATATTTTAATGACTTAATCCCTTGCAGGGTGCAGTATGGCCAACTGAATGCAGCTAAGTGATTACTGGTCGGATGCCCTTTCTGTTGCCAATGCAGAGTTATTTTCAGCAGATATATTCTCATCATGCCCAGAGAGAGAAATGTCTGCCTTTACCTAGAATCGAACCAGTTTGGTAATGAAATGTCCACAAGAAAACAACCCAGCTCAGAGAGCACCAAGGATCTATTGTTCAATCCTGAGAATAATTCTCTCCTATTAGCAGAATAAAATATAAAAATGTATTCCATAACTTGTAGCTTCTCTTCTATCATTTTCTTTTTTCCATCCATTCAGAGACTGCTTGGGCAAGTCCCTGCAGGTTTTTTTGTTTTTTGACAAGAGTTTTCAGGTTTCTCCTTGCCTTCTTCTTCCTAGGACTAAGAGCGAATGTGACTGGCCCAAGATCACCCAACTGGCTTTGTGCTTAATGTGGGGTGAGAACTCACGATATCCCACTATCTAGCCTACCCCTACCTCACAGAGATTCATTTTCCAGAAAAGAGAAAAGAAAAGCTAAGACATTTCTTGTGCAGAAGAGCAGGGAGGCAAATGAACATGGTATATGGAGCTGTTGTACACAAGTTTATATCTGAAGCACAAATTTATCATACCCTAAAATGTGTGGCATATTGATACAATATGCATGGCTTATTGATCATAAAATTGAGAAATGGTTTAGTATGATGTCATGGAAAGTTAACAAATCTTGCCAGTGACATTTTGGCAAATTGTCCTAACACTCATGATTCTTCTAAAACTCAGTATTTGTCTTTAAAAGCAGCAGTTCCAGTGGTGAAATATCTTAGCAGCCAGAACTAAAATCACTTTAAGAATAGGTAACTATTGACTATATTTAACTCCATGCTAAAAAAAAATAAATTAGGAAGAAGGTGCCAATAGAAGAGAGCCAATTTTGTGTAGGTGAGGGTTATCTGAAAATTTTAAAAACCATTTTATTATCCTCTGAAATAGGATACATATAAACTTATCAAATCAATCCCTTTACAATAAAATACATTATGCACACTAATATAATATGAATAAGAAATAGGCCAAGGAAATTAAAAATTACAGGAAAACAAATATTGAAAACATCCAATTTATAGCATCTGTATATGTATATCTCTACAAGTTTTATTTTGTATTTTATTTTTTTCATTTTACTTTTATTTATCAATCCAATTTATATGGCTGCTCATCTGGGTAATAAAATAACAACATAGTATTTCATTAAAAGAACTCACCCAAAATGTATCAAGGTCCAACAAAAAATACCAAACATTAGAGCCATACATGACAAAGTTTCCATGTTAACATGCAATGTATGGTTACTTACATAGTAAGTAACAGTGAGATGTTACTGGGGAGGGGCGACTGACCTGGTAGATGACATTGTTTTAAGGCTAGGTCACACTGGCTGAGGGAAGCAAAACGTATGCAAAAAAGACGAGCAAAATTTCAGGGGTGGCTCCATCCATTGTTTTCTGCTGTCAAAAGTGGCAAAAATTGGCATAAACAGAACAGAAAACAACGGAAAGGAACAGACGGGGGTAGTATGTAGCGAGGATGGTAAACGGATGTTTGTAGGAAGTCTAGCGGATGGAAGCGGATGAAAGCGGATGACACATCCGAAGGGCTTCCGGGGGAAAATAGCGAAGCGGACGCGGTAACGGAAGGAGCGGATGCGTAGCAGATGACACAGATGCATCACGGACGCCTATAGGATGCATAGCGGATGCGTAGCAGATGCGTAGCGGATGCAAAGCATTCACTGCGCATGCAGGGAGAATAAATTGCATCAGCTCATGGATATAAAAGGATGCAGCACGCACACAGTTAGCATTCAGAGGAAAGACGTGCTGCCACAGACATCTTCGAATAACACCATGGTTCATCAGTCAAGGAAGAAGAGGAAGCCTGTATCTACTCCTGCCAGCCCTGGCAAGAAGGACAGAACCACCATCCCACCCCCTGGTGCTGACTCTGAAGCTGCTGGTGCTGGCGTCCTGTTGCTTGCGTAAGGCTGGTGGTCTTCTCCTAACTGACTGGATAACTGCTGCAGTGCTTCTCTCCTTACTGCTGGTATGCTGGTGCTTCTTCCTGCTGGATATCTAGACATAGACTAAAGCGAAAAAAACAACAAATAAACACAAAGAAGAAACACATAAATCAAAACCGCTTGGTGCTTCCTCCTGCTGGTGCTGCCTCGGTCTTGCTGCTGCTGGTGCTTCCCCTGCTGTTGCTGTTGCTACTGCTGGTGTGGTTGCTGCTGCTACTGATACTGCTGCTGCTGGGGTGGACCAGCCCCAAGGCCCTCAAAGCCCTGCCCGCTAAAGGCCCTGAAGCCCCTGCCAGAGGAGGGAAGAGGCAAGGGAAGGAGAAGGGAGAGAGGAAACAGTACACCGTTTCCAAGGAGCATGAAGGATGAGGTGCGCAATGGCTGAGTGAGAACGACAGTACTTGTGGAGAAAAGGCCACAGACTCTATCGCGACACCCAAAAGAAGGCAGGCAGCTTGGAGAGACAAGACAGAGATCCAGTGGTACACTGCGGATGTCCTCCTGGGATGGTGGAAGCACATGCACAACCTGGTATGGCAAGCTACACCTGAAGAAATCTGAGCAGGCCGCTGTCAGAACTCACTAGACCGGAGATGTACGTCATGGCCAAGTGCAGCTTTCTGGAGGGTGAGATCTGCCACCGAGGGCAGCCCCTCATGGACATCACTACCTCCCCTCAGACAGCCAACAGACAGCAGTCCTCTTCCAGCCAGGAGACAAGTTACACTGTCCAGGCAGGTGTCTTCGGAGGGCCCCATGACAGAGACCGCCCCCCAACAGCTGCACTCCCATGCCAGAGGACATAGAGGATCCCCTGTCTCAAATGGAGCAAGAAGAAGCACAGCTAGAGTACCAACCCACCCCCACCCCCAGCTCCACCTCACAGGAAGCAGCAGAGAGGCAGAATGCGAGGTCCCAGAGCCCACTCGTCACTCATTGAAGCATCAAGGGACACAATCAAAACCATCACAGATTTCTTTTCAAGCTGGTTCCACACGTGCATACCATCTCGAACCGCAAGCCCTTCATCACCACGGTGAGCAGACCCTCATGGACATGCCCGAGGCCCAATAACCAGGCGATGAAGGAGAAGATAATAGGCTCTGCTGTAACCACCTACCAGCCCAGACTGAACCTGCTCCGACCCACTCCGAGGACTGCTCCTCCACCCGCAGGCGAAGTCACAGCCCTATCGCACAGCTTTCAACAGCCTATCACCTACCAAGGCTTACGATTCAACAGGACTTCCCACAGCATGAGGCAGCCGTTCCCAGTCCAGGCCCAGTTATCATCGCATCCCACATGAAGGTCTCCACCTACACCAACCCAGCGCGAAGAACCAAACAGGCCCGCACCTACAAAACTCCTCCTTCCTCCCACCCACAGCCAAGCCGCTCACAGAAAATCATATGTCGCGAATCAAAAGCATATGTGCCTGACATCCGGGGTCCTTGAAGCGAAGGGGCCTCTGCAACCTCACAGGAACGGGAGTCCGAGACTCTCGTGAGAAGCTTCTCTGAACACACCATCCCCTGTTGTAAACTCTTCACCGGCGCCAACGCACCCCAATGGCGCCTCAGAACCGCAACTCCAAGCCACAGCCCACCTCCCAAGTCCCTGCCGCTCCGACAGCTGAGACTGTGGACATGCCTCAGAGTGAATGAGAATATGCAGAGAATGAGTATGTTACGCGTTCACTTCTAACTTTGATTAAAAAGACACTTTCCAGCTTGGTGAATTTTGCTTTTCTAAGAATAAGTCATACAGTTTACTTAAGACAGTTTATAAATAAAGTATCTTGCTTCCACACTTGTTCATTTTATTTACTTAATTAAAAGTGTTGGTGAAAACTGTTGAAGAAAAATGGTTAAGCCTTTGCAATGCTGTGGATTAGGTAAGGATAGTTGTGGGAATGGGTAAGGATAGTTGTGGGCATTGGTAAGGATAGCTGTGGGAAATGGGTACGAGAGATAGTATGTCGCGGATGGGAAAGGAAGCTGTAGGTATTGATAAAACCTCCAGTGCAAGCATAGTCGACTGTATGGTCAACCATCCCAGCTTGCCCACCTACATATGAACCTTTTGTACTCAATAACAATTTAGTTCATGATCAACACATTCTCAAAATAAACACAAACTCTTTAATTAATGCCCTATTCATTGTAGGCGCACTCAACTATACATGGCACAATCTCATCCCGTGTGTTATGAGACAGGCTAAGGAAGCATCCATAAAGCCATTCTACCCATCCTGTCTTGCACTTCCACTGCTCCAGCTGGGGAGTTGCACACAGTGTTTCAGGAAAGGTCGCCTGCTTCTTCTTACCTTCATATGAAGCTCATGATTTGGCGACATTGTATATCCACAGTAGACTCTATCATGTTTCATCATTGCCTGCCATTCACCAGGCCTACCATGTCCCCATTACCCTTGTTGGTGGTCCCACAAGCCTGTCATGCACACACTAGAAGGTAAGCAGGTGACGCAATGAGAATTGGCAGGATGCAGCAAGCAACTTCCACACATGACTCCTCACAGTACCTGAAGTGGATGCTTGCATGGTGGTGAGAAGTACCATAGGAACACCTGTTGCCATAGATGCCGAAAGGCATTCTCCCAAACCACCCGCACTTGCCCTGGACAGCACTATAGGTTGAGATCACTCTCTATAATCAATCGGTGCAGTAGTATCTGAACAATGTAGGCTTCATGAGGATAGGTTGTGAGGGAGAAGGCGTATCCCCCATGAATGAAGTAAGGGCACTACTCTTGTGATGTCACGCTTGGGATTAGGCGGGTCTGGATCTGGAACAACCATGCATGGGTTGCATTCTCCAGCCCATCATCCCCTTGAGGTCCAGCTGTGTCTTGTTAATACCTGGCTATCTGCAAGCTTGACCCATTGCCTGAAGATGATGTACATGAACTTCGTAGTCAGCATTCAACCACTGGCAACAGAGCGATGATGCTGACAAACCTTTGTAGTTCCTGAATAATTGGAACCCCAAGTTGGTGGAGGCTTTGCAGGCCACGTGCTTTTCCCATCTATGGCTCCCAACGCAGAAAACTGCTGTGGGGAAAGTTTCCACCAATACTGATACACTGTTCCTGCACACTTATCCCCAGCGCCCTTCTTCAGCGTGGTGGGGCCACTGGAGGAAGGCTCCTCCACGTATATCTTCTGATGATGGCCCGACCATTTCTCTGACCACTTTGCTGAAGCTGTGTTTGTGTGGCACCCTCCAGGCATACCTGCTATGTTTCTGTATGTGGTTCCAGAGGCCAGGTGGCACAAGTCAAAAGATGCCACCTCAGCTCGCAGGGTCTAGGCTGGACGGAGGGTTTGGTGGCTCCGGCTTCGGTGCAAGCTGGGTCTACAGAATCGACAGCTATCACACAACGTTCGTCAAACATGAGACTGGTGGCATCCCTCGATGAAGTGCGTAGAAATGCGTATAGAGTGTCTTCATTTCCTCAGCTCCACTATCAGCCTTGTTCATGCAGTCCCAAACTCCAACTCCTTCTCCGATCCATCGTCGGAACCCAGCACAGCTCTGGGTACGTCTCCTTCTTCTTGCGTAGAAACAGTGAAACAATCTTGACAGGGCTTGGTTTGGTGTTGAATGATCGCAGCTTCCATAAGGAGTGTGTGCATGAATCCATGTGGAGATCAATGGATGATGTGAAGAGGCAATGCCAGGTAAAGAGCGGTCTGTACCAACCATGGCTGCTGGAGACTGAAAGTGAGATCCCAGGTAATTTTCCTTCCCTTTTATAGGAAATATTGGTTTTGCCGCAAGGTGTCCTTCCCACATACTTTGGCATATTTCAGACCATCCTTAAATATCTGAGATACATCCCATATACAAATTGTTTTGTCCGTTTTAATGCTTTACTTACGACGATGCATCCGCTATACATCCTTCTATTCTCCATGCTAACTAACACTGTTGGACGTTCCACGTACCTTTTGCTTCCTCGCCTCTTTGCGTTTTCAGGCTGCCGCAGATGTGAGTTGGGAGGATGTCCAGAGGATGCCGAGGAGAATACGTGGACGTTGTACACGGATGACAAACGGACGTTAGAAACATTTGTTGCCCTGTATGTGTCATGGATGTACATTGTACATGGCGGAAAGTTCATCCAGTCAAAAAGTTTTGTGCAGCTCAAAACTTTTTGAGCGGATGAAATAGCAGTAGATGGATGTTTGACGGATAGAGCATATGAAACACGTACGCACTGAGTACACAACGGATGCATCGCGTTTTCGAACGGATGCCAAGCTTTTTTGTCTGTTTTACATCCTCTTTGCATCCGTTGGTGCAGTGGGAGATGGGCTTTTTCAATACCACCCAGAATATGCCAATTCTGCCAGTTGTGGTGGGCAGAACTGAAGTGGGTATTTAAATGGTAAACTGTACCATGTAGGACTGTAAAAGTGATAACCAGCATCTTGAATTGCATCCAGGAACTTATTTTAGTGTTGTTACATAAATACTGCAATATTTTTGATCTCATTTTGTTGTACCATATACCCACTTTTGAGTGGTTATCCATTCCATGGCATTCAACTTACTTTCACATTTTCCTGAAATAGTAAATTCTAATTTTCACGCAGCAGAATTCTCCTCTTGCCAACTATCTTCTTACTAGCCTTTGTACAACTTAACATTTTTGTCATCCATTTTCCCAACCTTTGGGAAACAGTTTATCAAAACACACAATTAATCTACTTGTTCTTTTTTTCAATCATTTATCCATAACTTGCAATTCCTCATTCCATTTTTCCTGTCACACAAAAATACTTCGGTCTTCAATAACGTTGATTTTCAGATCCCTGATCTTCGCTGCCTTATATAATTGATCTAACATTTGCTGAAAATTATTCAGCTTTTTAGCCAACAATGAATTAATACTTGTATTTTTAAAAATCTGCACATTCCTATCCCCAACCAACACCACTCTAACACCTCAAAAAAAAAAAAAAAAGAAATTT
The DNA here is from genome assembly GCA_004320025.1 of Laticauda laticaudata. Taxonomy (NCBI): domain Eukaryota; kingdom Metazoa; phylum Chordata; class Lepidosauria; order Squamata; family Elapidae; genus Laticauda; species Laticauda laticaudata. Next base: position 4,546 of record BHFT01024082.1, on the reverse strand, counting down.
GTACATTTGTCCATAAGTACATTAAGCAATGAATGGGGCATCATACATCTTTGTCTTATTTCTTGCTGAATGTTGAACTGTTTGGTAAGCTTTCCAGTTATTCTCATGCGTAGCTTTTTTGAAAATACACTTTCAGCAATACACTTTGCTCTCTTTTTTTCTCAACTCATTTGGGAGGAAGGAATATATGTTATTCCCAAACAATAGTTTCCTGCAAAGCTAGAAGCTGTTGTAGAAATGCTTTTAGTTTGAAAGATATGATAGAACGACAACAAAATAAACATACAACAGGGACAATTAGGTTTTTATTCAGTTTTGTTAATTTATTCACTGCATTTATATACCCACCCATCTCATGTATGTGATACTGGGCAGAATGCACAGTTAGAAAAAAAAAACAGGAATAATTAAAACAATTAAAATAGACCCATTAAAACAAGTAGAATAATTAAAACTATCGAGATAAAAAACATGGAAAGGGACATTCAGAATTCTATTTTCAAACCAGCCATTTTGTAGGCTTTTTTGTAAGCTATAGACGTTATTTTTTGTAAACTATCCACAGGCCTGCTGATAGAACTATACCTTAAGGGCCTGCAATTAATAGCTGGAATATTGACCAGGTTTAGCAGAATCCATAACAGAGAACAGCATTTTGAAAATACTGTTACTCTTGAAGGTAGAGTAGACATTTCCCAAAGTTAGAATTCGTAAGATCTCAGAATTTTCTCAAGTTATTATATGATTTGGAGGGCTATAAAAAAAACCCTCAATGCTGAATTTGCAAAGATGTCACATTTACTTCAAAGTTTTACCATATTGTAAAACAAAAAACAAAAAGACCACATATCTTGAAGAATTTTGGAGAACGTATCAAGGCCTATTATCTGGCTATGCAATTCTGCCATATATGAAAAGGAACTAAAGGAAGAGAGAGAAAGACATTGATTGAAAAGTCACTCCCTTTAACATCCCTCTATTCAGCACTGAACAATTTTAGGACTAAGCAAGTTCCCTATAGCTCTTATTTCCCTATAGCCCAAGCATCTTACTCATAAACTGCGGAAAAACTGTACCCAAAGAATGTCAGAAAAAACATAAATAAAGATTGTCAGATCTATGTATATTCCTGTTCCAAAGTTTCCTATGTGTATTACTAAACCTTATACAGATACAGATTAACAGAGTTGGAAGGGACCTTGTAGGTCAGGGGTGTCAAACTCAAGATAACTCATAGGGTGCTTAGATCTGGCCTGTGGGGTGGACCTTCCACAACTGCTTTTGGCCTCCAGATTCATTCAGGAGGTCTTCCAGGCCCAAAACAAAGCCTCCGGAGTGGTCCAGGATGCTTTTCAGGCCCAAAACAGATTATAAAGGAAAAGTAAAATAGTTTAACTTTCAGGCTTGTAGGATTCTGCTACTGTAGCCTATGTCAACAATTTTGTAGTTCTAGTCTTCCTATGGAGTTAGTTTCTTGATCTGGTCTCTCTCTTATAAGGTGACCAACTTTTTTACAATGAGGAGGACACAAATAAACTGAAGGAAAAAAACAAAGCTACTTGCACGCAGCGCACTCTTGTGTACGGTACACTCTTGTGCATGGTGCACTTTTGCTCACAGTGCACTCTTGCGTGCGGCACATTCCCTCAAAACAATTCTCCTGTGTGTAGCACATGCGTCTCATAATCGCGTCTCACCGCACTGTACCGAGCCTTGATGAATCATCATGTCAAATACAAATATGTCACATCACACACAACGAATCAGATCGGCATCGATCAAATATGGACATTTACAGATTAGTCTTCAAATATCAAAAAGAAGGACATGTAGGAGGACACTTTTCGAGAGAGAACAGAACTTACAAAAGGAGGACTGTCCTCCCTAAAGAAGGATGGTTGGTCACCTTACTCTCATAAGGTGATCAAGTAGATCAAGTAAGTATTAAAAAAAACAAAATCACAGAAATGTACACCTCCCTATTTTCATAAGTTTATAAAACCATGTCTGTGGAGGTGCGGTCCCATGTCATGCCCACCATGCCAGGCCCACCATGGCCATGTCCACACTGGCCCTTCAAGGTCAAACCCAATCCTGATGTGGCCCTCAATGAAATTGAATTTCATACCCTTGTTGTAGGTCATCTAGTCCAACACCCACTCACCCCGCCCAAGCAGGAGACTCTACACCATTTTTGATAGATGGCAGTCCAGTCTCTTCTTGAAAGCTTCCAGTGATGAAGCTCCCACAACTTCTGAAGGCAAGCTGTTCTATTGGTTGATTGCTTTCAGTGTCAGAAAATTTCTCCTTATTTTTAGGTTGAATCTCTCCTTGATCAGTTTCCATCCATGATTCCTTGTCTGGCCTTCAGATGCTTTGGAAAACAGCTTGACCCGTCTTCTCTGTGGCAGCCCCTCAAATATTGGAACACTGCTGGTCCTTATCTTAACTAGACTAGATATACTCAGTTCCTGCAACCATGCTCAGTTCCTGCAACTGTTCATCGTATGTTTTAGCCTCCAATCCTCTAATCATCTTGATTGCTTTTCTCTGCACTCTTTCTAGAATCTCAACATCTTTTTTATAGTGTGGTGACCAAAACTTGATGTAGTACTCTAGATGGGGCTTTATAGAAAGGTATTAGTACCTCCCTTGATCTTGATTGTGCCCCTCTGTTAATGCAATTTAGGATTGCATTGGCTTTTTTGGCTGCCGCTGTATACTGTTGGCTCATATTTAATTGAGTAAGAATTGTATCATCTTAGGCCCAATAAGCATGTCTCTAAAATCAATAAGTCACTTGTTATAATAGCTTATATGTACAAAAAAAACTCTGTAGAAATCCATGCTGCCATGTAGACATTACTATGGGGTCTATCAAGATAAGACTATTACAGTTGCATCCATATAGGACTGATATAAACATTGAACAGAACATACAGAGCAACACACCATTTATCAGCAGAAATTCAGTCACAGCACTTCATTTGGAACAGATGGAAAACTTACACAAGAGGGGAGGGGCATTCATTGGGCACAGCAACATGTTGAGCCTAGAAAAGAAGTTCTTGCAAACAAATATGGTTCTTCATTTATGTGTGCGTTTGTACAATACCAATAAGATGTTCTTAGAGGCAGCTTTCTCAAATTATATTTTTAGATTATTACACAGCATGATGTGGACAGAACTCTATCTTAGCTATCTTTATTTTATCTTAATGGAATAATAGGTTTTTATATGCATAGCTAAATATCTATGGAGATTCTCAGTCATCAGTACAACCATGACCTGGATGACTGAGAATCTCCATAGACATTTATCTATGTATATGTTTTTATCTTTCTTTGGAAAGGGTGTGTGAAAAAAAGGTTTTATTAATATAAAACTTGGATTTCTCTGTCATATACACATGGCATGATTTCAATTGTTGATAGAAGAGAATATTTAGGACACAGAAAAGCAAGGTTAGAATGGACTTTGAAGGTCTTCTAGCCAACTGCCTGCTCAAGCAGGAGACCTTACCATTCCAAACAAATGATTGTTCAAACTTTTCTTGAAAATCTCCAGTTGTTCAGAACTGCATCACAGGTTCTTGGTGCTCTCTGAGCTTAGTTGTTTCCTTGAGGACATTTCATTACCAAACTAGGTAACAACAACAGTGATGGTAAGAAGCTCTCATTTTACACACTTGCCCGGTCAATGTTGATGGGAATGGCCTTGGTGGTTCTTTTATTAGGCTATAATTTACTGTTAAGTTATTGAATCTGAATTGACAGTTCCTTAACTGAAGTATTGTTTGTTTCTTGATGTTGGACTAATGTTAATCATGGTGGTGTAAATCTCTGCTCACCTGTGTGTCAGTTGCTGGTGAGGAGGTGTTTTGCTCTTTTTATTGCATTTTTGGCTTTTTTCATTGTCTTTTTTGAATGATATCTAGATGTTGTTTATCTATATGTGCCTGTTGATGACTGTTATGTCTGAGTGCCAGGGTTCCAGGAATCCTGCTCACTATTTCCTAATTGAAACTATGGCTAAGCCTGTCCATGGGTTGTGAAATCACTTGCTCGCTCTCATGATGAATGCATTGAGGCACTTCCTCGCTGAAGGATCAGCAAGTGACATTACTTTTGCCCAAGAGACAACCAGTTGGGGCTTCCTTCATATCCCCATTAAGTTGCCCAGCAAATGGTACCAATCTATCTATTTCCCACTCTCAAATTCTGGATCAGAAGGAGTTGTAGTGAATGATAGAAGCTCACCATGCAGCAGCACTTGGGTGTTATGAAATTAGGATCCCACAGGATTTCAATTATCCAGTCTCAGAAAAAAAGTTCTTCAGCTTGCTTAACCTGCTATGAATCTTTGGTTTTCCTACTAAGCCTTTTGATTTTTCGATGCTCCCACATTTTTAGTAAGATCTGAAACACTTTTCCCCTAAAGCCCTGTAACACTACACCAACGGATAGATAGAGGATGTAAAATGGAGAAAAACACTTGCCATCCGTTGGTTAACTCGATGCTTCCGTTTTGTACTCACTGCATACG
>BHFT01024080.1:0-25872 GCA_004320025.1 Laticauda laticaudata | reverse complement strand
ATGTTATCCTGTCCACATATTGATGCTTAAACTTATTCAATATTTCTTGAAGGCATGTTTTTTGAAGATCAGTTAATGCAACTAGATCTCCTGGTGATTGTGCTCCCTTCAAAGACTGAAATAAGGGCAACATATCACTCTATATGCTCTCTATATCTCTACCATTTTCTGAAAAGAAGACTGAACAATAGGGTCAAGAGGCTTTTGCCCGGTATCTGCAGGAGCTGAGGGAATTGAAGACATATAGTCAGGTGAAGAAGGGGGACAAATGACAGCATTTGTATAACGTGAGGGTGGAGGTATTAAAAGAGAAAGTTCATTGTGATCAAATTTTTCTATTGCATGCCTACATAAATGCCACACCTGCAAAACTTCAATTTTTTTTGAGGTTCAGTATGCAGTGTTTTCCCAATACATTCCCAATCAGTTAATTTTAAAGACCCCTTTTCTGGGTTCCATAGGCACTGAGCTGCAATCTCCTGTACCAGCCTTAAGAGATTTCTCTGTATTATTCTTCTGTATTATTATTCTTCTGTATTATTATTCCTCAGTATTCTTCTTCTTCAACAAATAGCCGAATTCATCTACATGCTTCCTTTGTTCCTCAGAAAGCGAAGACCCCATACTTACAGAAACCAAAAGGTTGAAGAAACCACAAAGGGTTGAAGGTGCATCAAATCCTTGCTGGATGAAGTAAGAGGGTCCTTGTTCTTGCGACACTTGTTGTAATGACGAGGCAGTCAAGTTGTTTGATCATGAACAACTGAATCATGATTATCTTTATTGGAGAATAGTCTNGTATTTGCTTGGAAACATTCTTTATCTGAGGTTTGCCATCCAAGATTGGAACATTCCTGCAATTACAACTCTACAAGCATCTGACTTGATCTCAGTTTGGATGTGATTTTCCTGTTGGACTGTTTAAGCTAATTCCTGGCTGGACAGTTGACCTGATATTGAACTGGCTGTCCCAGATTGCAGATAGTCTTTGATTTCACAGCAGTTCATTCAGTTACAACAGCATGGAAAAAAGTGACTTATGACCATTTTTCACTTACAACTGATGCAGCATCCCCATGGTCATGTCATCAAAATTCAGATGCTTGCATCTGACTCATATTTACGATGGTTGCAGTGTCCTGCGATCAGGCAATCATCTTTTGTGACTTTCTGACAAGCAAAATCAATGCAGAAGCCAGATTCACTTAACAACTGTGTTTGTAACTTAATAACTGTAGACTGTAGACAACTGTGTTTGTAACTTAATAACTGTAAACACTTAACAAATGTGGCAAGAAAAGTGGTAAAATGGGGCAAATTTCACTTAACAAATATCTCACTTAGCAATAAAAATGTTGGGCACAATTGTTGTAAGTTGAAAATTACCTGTATATGAAAGAATGGAGACTACCAGCAGGTTGAATGTTATGAGGGATTGTGAGATTATTGAGATCTTCTCCACCTGGTCTCATAGTTGCTACTGGCAAGGACAGTAGCAGCTGAGGTTCTTGGTAGATTTGAAGAGAATCCTAGAAGTATAGGTAGGATTGCCTATCTTCTAATATCCTAAAAACCTAGCATTTCTTGCAGACCTTGGATTAGATAGATCAGGGGTGTCAAACTCATGTCATCATAGCAGCGTCACATGACATCGGGACTTTGTCCCCCTTCACTAAACCAGGCATGGGCGTGGCCAGTGTGTGACAATTCACCCAGTTTGGTTAACCTGAAAAAATGCTGCATATATTTTACACAACAGTGCAATCCTGATGATTTAATCAAGGAAGCTGACTTTAGCATGAGATGCAAAATCTAGTTAAATTCTGAAAATCAGACAGAAATATTGAGGGGGAATATTGGAGTCACAAATACATCTAGAATTGATATTTATGTTGCAATATAAATTGTTTATTATATTAAGTATATAACAAATATATAATACATTATATTACAATATAATGGTCAGAGTTGTTCAGTGAAGGAGATGAGCCTCTAAATATTTATATGTATGGATAGGGGGGATGTAAGGGCTATATCTAATGACGCACCATTGTGGCAGCATCCTAGATCCTAACTGGGAGTTGCTTAGAGTTGGCTGAAAGATAGATGGCTATATAAATGTTTTAATAAATAAACAAAGAAATGTTTGATTCCTGGCATAGAGAAAATTATTTTGTAAACATAGTTCAATTTCTCCCAATATCATTAAGAGAACAGATAAGCATTTATGAAAAGGTGAAAGAGAAACATTAGAATATAAATTCTGGAGCACAAATCTATATAAATCTATTGCTTGCATTGCAGAGGAAAAAATGTCTATTTTGTTTAGGGCTTCATTGTTTACAATAAAGATTCTAATATACAATTTCTGAGAATCTTCTGCCATACTAAATCAATTGCTGAATAGGGATTAAATGCTTGGAAAGCTGATATTTACTATGTCCCCATGTGAAACTTGATAATGCATCTTCAAAAGGTATTTTCTTGCTGGCTAAATATTGCACATTCATTATGGGAAAAACCAAGTGGTGGGCAGCAATTTTTTTAACAACCGGTTCTCTGTCCTAATGACTGGCTGGTTGTGCATGGCTGGGTGGGTATGGCTGGGTGGGTATGGCTGGGTGGTCATATGACAGGGTGGGCGTGGCCAACTCAACATCTCATACATTGAATGGCACTTCGCCTTGCCCCACTTGCCTGGCATCCTAAGCTCTTCTGGTCTTTGTCTATTACTACAGTGTCCGGTTGCTTATCTAATGCCTGCCTGTCCTTCTGGATCTGGAACTCCCACAGATTCTTAGCTATATTATTCTCCATGATCTCCTGTGGAAACTCCTTGATGGCTGGCTGGGGAATTCTGGGAGTCAAAGTCAATATATCTTTCAGCTGAGAGATACTGATCTACCCCTTGGGTTCTATCTAGTGTGATAAATCCCTGCTTCTATGGACCTGTTGCTTAGTGCCTGTTCTTGTGCTGTTATGATCAATGCTGCCTTTTACACACACACATACAACCCAGAGCAGGAGTCTGCAAGGGTGGGATTCTACCTGATTGGATCAGTTCTATAGAACCAGTTGTTACAATTCTGCGCAGTTAGGAGAATTGGTAAATCGTGCCACTGGCTGACCCAACCCTGCCCATTCACTCCTTACCTGGCATATGTGACATCAAACTTGCCAGCATTTGGTAAATTGCTATTTTTCCTTTTTTTTCCATGACCATCAATTGTTCTGCTGTACCAGAAGATTTAGATTAGATAGAAAGCAGGAAATCATTGGATTTCTTGCTTTCTAGCTAATCTAAAAGCAGAGCTGAACCTTCCTTAGGACTGAAGCTTCTATTTTTCAGTGCAGGCTCAGCAGACTGCAGAAAGATAGATCTCTGAGTGAATCTGTGATTCTGCAAGCAACTCAATCTGCCTGCCTGCTTTGCCTGCTGCTTTGGGTAAAAGTTGCTCTTTTTTTAATAAAAAATTCAATATTTACATACATATTTATAATATCTATATACAAGCCCTGCTCAGCCAGTCACATGATCACCAAGCCATGCCCAGTCAGCAAGCCATGCCGAGCCAGTCACATGATCACAAGCCACACCCACAAATTAGGCCACGCCCACAAAACTGGTTGTTAAGAAATTTGAACCCCATCCCTGGAGGTCTGAAACCTTAAACACTCAAAGAGCCATTTGAACCTGTTTCTACAGGGAGCCACAAACCCTAAAATGAAGATAATACTGCATATATCATTTCTTACCTTTATGCTTACAGTCTATTTAACTCAGTACCATTTCTTCTGGGCCTTAGGTGAAAAAAGAGCTTTCCAAACACTTGCTGGAGATGTCATGGGTTAATCTGGAAATTTCTGTGAGCAAATTCTAATTTACTGGAATTGCATCTTTGGCTTAATTGTAATTATATATTCAATTAAATTTGAAGCCTTTTATATGATTGTTGATGGATATTGTTGTGAAGACTGGGAAGTGGCTGGGAAGACTTGCTACAGATAAGTTTACAAAGTACCTATTTCAAATAACATTTCTTGATTGTGTATTCTTACTTGCCCTCTTGTACCATATCACTGCATTTTGGATTCAAATGCAAAAAAAAAATATTTTGGAGAGCACAGAGAAAGGAATGCTGCACCTGTTTGCAATTCTTTAAGGCAGCTGCATTTTTTTCCTGGGATTATGCAGCTTCCTGGGATTATGCAGCTGCCTTTCTTCCCCAGAAAAACAAACAAACTATATTTTGTTTAAAGAATTGCAGACAGATGCATCCCTGTCCACCAGAGCAATGCACAATCCAATGCTTATCATTTTTCTGCTTTTTCAAGACAGGTGGATGCACTTCTAAACAAAACACTGGCTGCAGATAGCTCTCTTTTTCACATTTCAGGTAAGTTCAGAAATGTCTTAGTGAATTAACAACTGACCAGCTGATTTTGGTCCAGTCATTCCCTCTCTCAACCCAGAAAACCAGTTCAGAGCCAGCAGATCGTTGGAACAAGGGGTACGCCCAAAATGGTCCAAACCAGGAGAATCCCACCCCTGCGTACAGGTATACATTGGCCCTCTGGGTGGTACAAATATGGACTCCAGGGCTCAGGTAATTGGTAAAGCATACAGAGATCCAGTACTCATTAAATCACCATTCTCTAGCCAGCAACAGCCCTTCAACTCCAGCAACATACTTGCTAATGGCTTCCTGGCACTTCTTCTCCTTATAGCAGTGAGCTCCTTGGCGTTTGAAATCCAGCATCCTTGGATCAGCTTTTTGGGCTCGGCAGCCAGAGAAGAGGTACTGGATTTCAAAAGCCAGGGAGCTCTGTTACAATAAGAAGTGCTGGGAAGCCATCAGCAAGATGCCTGGAAGGAGTGCATTCAGGCAGCATTCAGAGGCAAGCAGGAAATGGTGGGAAAGGCCTCCTCCTGGACAGCACGGGCAGCCGGGAAATGGCAGGAAACAGCAGGGGTTGAAAGAAAGGCCATGCATGGCTGGGGCCGCTAGGCAGCAGGAGGAGGCGTGGCGCGATGGGGCTGTATTTTTTGTCACTGATGGAGCCATTGACTGCAATGTAGAAACAGGAAGTGGACCAGCCAGCACGAGGCAAGGAGGAGGAGCAGGGAGAAGAGTTGGAAAGAGGCCTCCTCACCTCACGCCCACCACTCCATTGCCCAAATGCAATGCTGCATCATGGAGCTTTTCCCCATCCACCACCGCCCAGATGCCCTCTCCCAAGCATTTCTTTGCTTATCTGATTTCCAGCTCCATCACGTTTCTCGCCTTCATGTATGGGGAAAGAAAAGTTTATGAGACTAAAAAAAAATTCAATCAATTCCGATGTTGCAAGATCTTTTTGATTGGTTGAACTTTTTTTTGGCCCCACAAACTTTAATTTCCATGCACGCGATGTCAAGAAACGCGATAGAGCTGGAAATCAGGTAAGCAAAGAAATCCTTGGGGATTTTGTGGAAAGCAAGGGCATCTGGGCAGTGGTGCATGGGGAAAACACTTCTGCCCACAAAAACCTCCCATTTACTGGCTGATACCAAAAGGCAGACCAAGAGCTGCATGGAAAAAGCCAATTGACCCAGGAGTCAGGAATAACTTTCTCTCAGGCTGAGCTGTGGGAGGCCACAGGGAAAACAGGCAAGCAGGCTGGGCTGCAGGGACCATGTGGGAGGCAGCTGGGCAAGAAGCAAAGGATGTCTCACCACGCAGAGATCAGCTGGGCTGCGTGGTCGAGGCAAGTGAGGGAACAGAGAGCAGCAGCACTGTGCCTCACGTGTGACTTTAGGCATCGGCCAATTCAGTCAAGATAAGGAGTGACTAGGAGGGGCAGGCTGGGCAGGGCAGGTGGGGTGGGCAGGGCCAGCCAGTGGTGGTATTTGCTGGTTTGCTGAACTATGCAGAATCTTCACAACCGGTACGCCCAAACTGGTGCGAACTGGCAGCAGCCTACTTCTGGAAAAACCAGTCCATTAGAAAATCTGGACATAAACCATGTAAGTCAGCACCAAAACTTTAAAACTATTCTTAGCAGACATCTGGCAACAGTGCAAATCTTTCAATACAATCATCATGTGATTTCTGTTCCTTGCAATCTACCTATCTTACTTATTACAGTTTCCAGACATTTTTCAAGGGTAGTTCCACATGATAAAGATTGGAATAGTCAAGACACAATGCTACAAGTAGTTAAACAGTTGGTTGGTGCTGTGTCTATCCTTAGACTTAGGAAAGATCATAACTGCTACATTAGTAGCAACTGTGCCAAATTTTACATTTGTTATGTCATGTTTGTATTTTAAGCCCATGTCACACTGCACCAACGGATGGAAAGAGGATGTAAAACGGAGAGAAACACTTGCCATCCATTGGTTAACGCGATGCCTTCCAATTCTGTACTCACTGCGTCGTTTCTTCCCTCATACTATCCGTCCAGCATCCTTCACTGAGGTTTCCATCCGCTTCAAAAAAGTTTGATGCTGCTTCAAACACTTTGTTGAGCGGAAAATGTATTCAACGCGTCCATTCTATTCACAATGCATACGGGAACATCCGTTCTGATCCTCCGTCATCGTTCGCGTCCGCTACATCGCTAAGGCATCGCTGTTGCATCCGCCGCAACTCACATCCTCTCCAATGGAAAGCGGACACGAGGACGGGAAGGCGAAACAGATGCAGAACGGCACGCCGCAGCGCTAAGTATTCACGGGACGGGGAAAGGATGAAAGCGGAATGCAGCTCGCATACAAAGCATTCTTAAAACGGAAAAGGAAAGGTCGCAGAGCGACTATCTTGATATTAGAAGAATGTCTAGACGGAGCCTAGAGGATGACAGAGAACCTAGGGAAAACCTTATATGACCTATAAAAAAGGGAGCAATCACCTGTGAATACATCATTATCAGACCAGCAGCCCTAGTGTGCAGGAACCTCGCAGCCTTCATCTGATTTGCCTTCCAACAGATCCAGTTCTCTCCACATGGATGTGTAACACAGATCCTTGGTAAGCCACCATCATTCTGCAACAGTGAGAGCCACTCTACAGGGCTCTTGTCAATCTTTCTACGGAAGAAAGGAGGCGGCCAGAAGCGGATCTGGTCCGAAGATGGATCAGGGGGAAAGAGCAGAGTAGGATCATGTACAACAAGCTAGATGGTGGAGCTAAAGAACGAAGACCTACATGCATTCCAGAACTTCATGAGGATGCCTTCCAGCCATGTTTGACGAGAATTGCTGCAGCGCCGACCACAGGTGACCAAGCAGAGCAAATCTCCGGCCCAGCCTGCGACCCTGGGCTCAAGGTGGACTGACCTGCGCCACACTGGCCTCCAGGGACACTCAACAGAGCTGCAGCTGTGGCTGGATGGGTGGCCAACACAACACCCATCGCTTGCTGGTCCAGAGAAGGTGGTGCAGGCCCATCATTCAAAGGAAATACCCTGGGGAGCTCCTCCAGTGCTCCTCAATGAAGAAGGCTGGAAGGAAATGTTGCTAGAGCAGTGATCAAACGTGGAACTTTGCCACACACCGTTGGAGCCATAGATCGGGAGCACCTTTGCTGCAAAGCTCAGCAAGTTCAGGCGTCCACTTTATTTCAACTACAAGGGCCTTCCTTCAGCATTCTCCTCTTCGCGCCATGGTCGATGCTGACTACAACTTCATTACCATCCGATTGCTTCAGGCTACGGGCTTCTTCAGATGCCCAGTTTAAGTAAGCCCATGACCTCAAGGAGGGCATGGACGCAACCTCATCAACTGGGTTTCCCAGATCCGACCCCACTGCCACACGACACACGGATGTGCCCTACTTCATGTGAGGTGGATGACACCTTTCTCTCAGACCTTACCTCATGTGAAGCCCTACATCTTCAGCTCCTAACTCCGGAAAGAGGATCTTCAAACTACAGCTGTCCAGGCAAGGCGGTTTGGAGAACACCATTTGGCATCCTGGGCCGAACAGGTTTCAGGTACTTCTTCACACCACCAGCGCACTGCCACGTACCGTGGAGGAGGATCGTGGAAGCTTGCTCATCACCACAATTCATGCGACCCCCCTACCGTTTGCGAATCTAGCTTGTGGATCCTTCACACAATGGCATATGGGACATGGAGCTGTGGGAATGAGGCAAGGGGCGGAAACTGCAGATCACTGAGGATGGTGCAAGTCCCACACAGGCCTCTTGTTGAAGGGATATAGGAAGCCAGCGCAAACCTCCTGAAACACTGGATTGCAATCCCCGCTGGTAGCAGTGGGAAGTGGAGACGATGATAGAGTGATTAATGATGCTTCTTGAGCCATTGTCTCATCTACCTGATAGATGGGCAGGATATGTTGGTGGGCTACAATGAAAGGGCAATATTAATAGTGAGCTGGTTTATGTGTTCAAATGTGTGGATCGGATCATGCTTACATTGTTATTGATAATGAAGGGCAAAGAAGAAGTCGCAAACTGAAGGTGGACCACTCAGTCCCACTATGCTTGCTGAGGTTTATCTATCCCACAGCTTATTACACATCCAAGTATCCTGCCCATCCCCAGGTATTCTAAACTTTCATCCCAAATTATCCCTGCCATCCCACAGTCAATTACCATCTCAAGGTATCCCTGCCCATCCCACAGTATCGTATTAAACCCCATCCCAAGGTATCCCTGCCCATCCCAACTAGCTATCTTACCTCACCAAAGGTTATCCCTGCCCAATCCCACCTGCTATCTTAACCCATCCACAGCTTGCAAAGGCTATAACTTTCTAAAAGTTTCCACCAAGAACTATATTGAAAAAATAATATATGAACAAAGGGTGTGAAGCAAAGATCATCATTATAATAACAACGCTGTAAAGGGCAAAAATGACCCAAGTTCAGTTCCAAATTAAATCAACAGCGTAGCACACAGTCTTGGCTCCTCTTCTGGTCCCGAGGTGGTGGCAGTCTCAGTGAAGGATCCAGTGCTGTGGAGGGTGGCTGCTGCTGGATGTGCTGGTCTGAGCGCCATGGGGTGCCTGGCCGAGAGACACTCAGGTGACGTGATTGCAGGAACGACTCATGATACAGCTGCTCAGCCCATGGGCATGTTGAGAGCCCCTTCCTCCATGCCATGGGGTTTGCAAGCACCCAGTATGTATGAACAGTATGTATGAAGGCCGAGGCTGGCTGTGGGTGGAGGAAGAGCCAGTTGTAACTGGGCTGTCTGACGTCTGCAGCTTGGTCCTGTCGTGGTTTTGGTGGCGTGCGGTGGCAATCGGTTGGCGTCGTGATCAAGTGCGTAGGTGGGCATCGGGTAGGACTCAGTGGAACCGTTAGGCAACAGGTATCCGATGAAACCTCGGCCTGGACTGGAAGGTGTATGCCTGTGCTGCTGGACTCCTGGTCCGTTAGCCTTGGAAGGTGAGGGCCTGTTGGAAAGGCCTTGGCAATGGAGTGACATCACTGGGGTGGAGGAGCAGATCTTGGACTGGGTGGGAGCAGTTCATCTGGATTGGCAGGTTGTGAAAGCAGATCAGTGATCCTGTCCTTCACCATCTGGTACCTGGGTTCCGCCATGTCCATGAGGGTCTTGGTTCACATAGGTGAGGAAGGGCTTGCGGTTTGGAGGATGAGGAAGCCGGTGTGTACCAGCTGAGAGAGGAGATCTACATTGTTGCTCCTGATGGTGTCTTCTTATCTCCAGCAGGACAGAATGGCTCTGTCCCTCCGGTTTGCCTCTCTGCCTTTCTGTGGACAGGTGGAGCTGGGGGTGGATTCGGGTTTGAGCTGTGTGGAGAGTGCCGTCTCCTTTCTCCCACTGCATCAGGGATCCTCCACGTGCTCCGCCAATGGGGTACTACAGCTGTCGGGGGTTCTCCATCGTGCACCGTCCACACAGATACCTTGCTGGAGACAGGAGCTGACTTCTCTGCCAGAAGAGAACTGCTCTCAGCAGGCTGCCTGAGAGAGGGTTGTGAGAGGGGCTGCTCCTCGGTGGCGGATCTCACCCTCCATGAAGCTGCACTTGCCATGACGTAGGTCTCTCTGTCCGTCAGCTTGACCATGGCCTGGCCCAGATTTCTTGAGGTGCAGCTTTCCCGTACCGGCGTGCATGTGCTTCCACCAGCTGAGGAGCACCTCCGAAGTGTAAGCCCAGGCTCTCCGCCTTCTGGTCTCCAAGCAGCCTGCTTCCTTTTGGTGTCCCTATAAGCCTGTGTCCCTTCCGCCATAAATACTCATTCTCTCTCAGACACTCCAGCACCTCGTCCTCATGTTCCCTTCAATGTGTATTGCCTCCTCTCCCAGTTCTCGCGTATGCCTCTTCCTCCCTTTGGAGACCACATGGGCCCTCATCAGAGAGGGCTTCCAGGTTGTTAGGGGCTGCTCCTCACACCACCAGCAGCAGCAGCACCAGCAGGACCAGGATCACAGCAGCAAGAGAAGCACAGCAGCAGCCAGCAGGACCAGTAGACCAGGATCAGCAGAGCAGAGTAAGCACCAGCAGGCCAGCCAGCAACCGCAGGACCACCGGACCAGGAACATGAGCAGGTCCAGGAAGCACCAGCAGACCAGCAGGATGAGAGCAGCGCCAGCCAAGAAGCACCAGCAACAGCACCAGCACCAGGAGCAGTGCCAGCAGAGTAAGCACCAGCAGAGCACCACCACCGAAGCAGCATCAGCAGAGTAAGCACCAGCAGAAGCACCACCACCAGAAGGAGAATCAGCAGAGTAAGCACCAGCAGAAACACCACCGCCATAAGCATCATCATCAGCTCCTCCAGAAGCAGAAGCAGCAGAAGCCCCAGCCAGAAGAGCGAAGCCCCTGGGCTGCAGAAGCACCCAGCAGACAGCAGAGTGAGGGCCAGGGGGTGGGAGGGTGGCCGTTCCCTCTTGCCAGGCTGGCAGCAGATGGCTGAGGCTTTCTCTTCTTCCCCATGGTTGTGGCGATGCTGGCTGGCAGGCAGGCTGGCAGGCTGGAGATGTATCTGAAAGCAGGTTCTTTCTCTGAATTGTGACCTGCTTGGGAGCTGCCTTCCCTTTATATCTGCAGGGCTGACTGCAGCAATTCCTCCCCGCATGTGGATGTGAACGCTAGGCATCCGCTAGGCTTCCGGTAGGCATCCACTAGGCTTCCGCTCTGCATCCACTTCATCCGCTCCGGCGTCCACTCGGCATCCACTGTAATCCGTTCCGCGTCCGCTTTGCTGCAGGTCCCGAAGCTTGTGGTGTCCAATCCGCTCCCATCCGCTTCCATCCGCTAGGCTTCGTGGAGCAATTCGCTTTCCATCCGCCCTACGTCCTCCCCCGTCCGTTCCTTTTCGTTTGTCCCTCTGGTTATGCAAATGTTTGCCCTTCTGAGAAGCAAGATAACAACGGATGGAACTTTTCTCGTCCGCTGTGTCCTCTTTACAAACGTTTGCATCCGTCGGCCAGTGTGACAGGGCTTTTTAACTCTTTTACTGTAAGAAGGAATGTAACTTGCTAAGTTGGACTAGAATGACATTTGGGAAGGAAGGAAGGAAAGGAAGGAAGGAAGGAAGGAAGGAAGGAAGGAAGGAAGGAAGGAAGGAAGGAAGGAAGGAAGGAAGGAATCACTATCACTACTACCTGTTAATCAACATATCTGAAATGTATTCCTCTTTTGTAGACCTGCTCTTTCCTGATGGGTTAAGTCTTATCAAAACTAACTTTCTCATTAACTTCCCATATTCCGTCCATTATTGGAATTTGATGGTAGAATTGTATGTTATCAGCATACTAGTGGCACCTGGGATCTCGCTCATTAGAATATAAGTAAGACTTCACTGTGAGATTTCATAGGTCACTGATGTAAGTGTTGAACAGAATTGCCTTAGTACTAAATTGTGATTGCAGCTCCACAATGAAGATGAGACCTATTGCAAAATGCTGCCTCCAAAATCCAAATCCATCAGACAGCTCAGGAGGACCCTGTGATCCAGGGTATTGAAAACCAGTGGGATATGTTGTAGAATTAGCAGGGTTACATTCCTTTAGTTTAATTTCCAGTAAAAATTATCTATCAAGGCAATGAAAGCAGCTACATTAAGCTAATCCATCCCTGACTGAAATAGGTCCAGAAAATCTCAGTCACCTCAGTACACCTGACCTGGAGCTGTTTCTTTTACAACTGCAAGGATGATGTAATCTCGTGAAGAGTGGCTTCATGGATCCAGGAGAAATTTAGGCAGTCTGCACAAATACTATTATCCAAACAGCGGTTGGTAAAGAGACTTTCAAATAGTTATACTATAAAACCATTCCATTCTGTCTCATGATATCTGCCTAGGAAGACAGAATTTTTTCCCATAACCTCTCCTGCAATGAACACGAGCATTAAGTAAATCCCAGAAGACTAATATGCTTTAATGCAGTGTTTCTCAACCTTAGCAACTCTAAGATGTGTGGACATTAGCTTTCAGAATTCACAGTCAATATGTTAGGGAATTCTGAAAATTGAAGCCCACATATCTTAAGAGTTGCTAAGGTTGTTAGCAGTCTTGCTTTAAGGGATAAACCTAGCTGGCTTTATTGAAAAAAAGAACTACATATAACAGACATAATACTTTGAATTCTTTTGCTTACTTCTTTAGCTTTTTTGTTTCATATGTGACAAACACTTGCCCTTCATTTCTACAAAACTATTTACAACAGGGATGTCAAACTCAATTTTATTGAGGGCCATATCAGGGTTGTGTTTTTGCCTTTGGGGGGGCTGGGGGGGACATGGGCAGGGTGGGCATGACCAACTTGATGTCACTTGTCAGGGCGCCTGTGGTGGCCTGAATGCTCTGCCAGCGAAAATGGAGCGCGGGAGGGCTGTGCACAGCTCTCCCAAGCTCTGTTTTCGCTGGCAGAGGCAACACGGGCTGGTCCTTTGCTGTTTCCAGGGTGGCCCTGCGGGCCAGATCTAACCACCTCACAGGCTGGGTCCACAGACATTGAGTTTGACATCCCTGATTTACAATATCTAGAAAAAAGGCAATACAAATGATATAACTAAAAGCAAAACAGCTCTGAAAAATTATTATTGACATATTTCCTATAGTTCAGCAGTCCCCAATCCTTCTGGCACTAGGGACTGGTTTTGGAAGAAAAAATGTTTTCCATGGATAAGGGGGAATGGTTTCATGCACAGCCTAGATCCCATATATGTGCAGTTGAAGCTTTGCTCGCTTGCCCACCACTTACAAGTCTCAGTTCTGGGGGTTGGGGATTCCTGCTGTAGTTAGATGTAAGTTTTGCTATAAGTAACTGAATAATATCTCCTACCAGTTTCACAGTATTTGAAATGTAGGAAATTGCTTTGGTTAAAACAATGAAATAATAAAGTTTGTAAAAATTTTATAATGAAAGACACATTCATTTAAATATGGTGATTATTCATTAACTTTATAAACAAAAAAAGTTCTTATAGTGTTACTATTGCTGGATCTAAAATGTGGATTTTAATGCTCCTATTTTTTTTTAAGATCACCTATTATTACTTATGTATTTGATTTCTAAAGCCACGCATCTCAACAAGTGATTTTGGGCAGCATATATTACAAAACTCAAAACAATTAAAATAACACATATTTAAATTAAAATATGCTGATAATTTTATTCTCTTATCCCATTGCCCTGGATTTATTGCCTTTAACTCTCAAATTTCTTTTCCCTTCTGTCTTGTTTTTGTCTTCAATAATAATAATAGATTATATTAATATCATGGAATGAAATATGACATAATATAATATAACAATATAATATAATGCATAATAAACATATGTGCAAAACATAATATAAAGAATAGTAGGATGATAATTTATTTGAAATGCTGTTCTAACTTACTCTGATTTGTTCAACATTGTTCAGATTATACTGATTCCAATCTATTACATCATAAAATAAAGCTTGTAGGAAGAAAATCTACAACATGATCAATGACTCTTTCTTTTTAAAAATTAAAATGGTATTACATGTATATATCACTTTGTGTATGTATTTGTAGACATTCCAATTTGTATAGAAAACTAATGCAATGTTTATTTATCAAAAAGAACATATCCATCACTTAAGCTTCCTGCTTCCTGCCTACTGAACAACATAATTGCTTGAATATAAACACAGTGGAGAAGGGTGACATGTGGAAAAAATAAGCAGCTCTAATATTGACTGAGCAGTAAAGACTTAGATGAGAAGAACTAGCCGAATAAAGAAAAATAATTATTATGGAAAATTTACTGTAAATCCTATTACTTTATCCTGTACAAGAACACTGGGCTTTGGGAATAGGTTAATTATTGACTTTTGTTTGTGCAAATACTGAGCAGTTATGAAGGCATGTGCTTCTCTTTTTAACAAGGTAAGGAGATGAAACAAGCATGGGCAACTTCAGATAGCGGGAAAAGCAGAAGAGCAGGCCAGCCTGTTAGAGAATATCCTTTTGCTCTGAATGAATCACAGTCTGCTATACAACACCTTTCCTTTGCTTTACTGCTGTGTTGCCCCATATACAGGAGGATCAATTTGTTTTTCAGATAAATAATTGTCAGGCACCAGACCATGTAAACACTGTGAATTATTTTCTTGGGAAGGGACAGCATGCAAGCTATGTGATATTAGTTATGAGCAATTAACAGCTGTTAACTGGTTTGTTTAAATGGTGATTAAAAATATTGATTAGGAGTATAATTGCTGTTGCAGGCTTAAAGATTGAATTAAATAGTTTAGGGGCAAAACTTTACTTGAGGTCATGTTTGTTGTAGAATCCAAAACAACTACTGTACTAATGTAAGTTTGTAGAAACAGTAAACCTGTAAGTGATTTGAAATGATTTCTGAAAATCTAAAGTAATAAAATACATACATTTAGGCAGCGCATTCTTTTCTGTAAGCTTAACTAACATGTTGTTATAGAGTTTATTAATTTTCTATGGGGAAGAAAAAGGGGAGACAAATCATGACACAAGTTTGCCCTTTTTGTATACACCCCCACACACACAGAGAGATGCACATACTGTATGCACACACATACACATATATACATGCATACAGTGCATACAGACAACAGAATGGAGATAGCATTGTGAAGGCACAACACTGCTTTCCCCATTTTGACAAAAGCTTGCAATGTTGGAAACATTTTTGTTCTCAATAATAATGTAGTTGTGGCTATTTCTATTTCCATCCTCTAATGTTTATGGCTCACATTTATTCTGAATTGCTATTGGATTGTATGCAGTTCAGCCATATCAGTGGTGTATCTTCAATAGGTCAGATATTGTATTAATGGAAGAGCTATATATTTTATTATGATTTACTTTTAAAGTTAATATAAATATGTAGGGTGAATTTACAAGGAAACATTTGTCCCACTTCTAATCATTTATCAATCAATTTTTAGAGATAGCCCTATTAATGTGAACTGTGGTGTCAGAAACTCATCTTAAAGAATAGTCAAAATAATTGGAGAGGTTCAAACCAGTTTATTAAGCTAGTAAATTGCAGGAATCACTTGGCTCCAAGTCAGCTAGAGCTAAGAGTGCATAGAAGAGTCAGTTCTTTGTTCAAAGAATTGCACTGACCATTCTCTGCACTCTTAGTTCTTGCTGAGCAGGAGCCAAGTGATTCTGCAACTTACCAGCTTAAGAGGAGTATGAGCATCGTCAAAGAATTAAAGCTAAATAAGAATACAGATAGAATTGCCCAAGGATTTTTGTCCCTGTGTACAGGACAGCAACATTCTATATTCTTGGGACACAGCTTATCAAAAATACAAAAGCCATTTATTACTGTTAGATAAGTAATTGCCATTTATTACTATTTTAAAGTCTGACCCTCATCCCACTTCAAACAGGGGAAGCTATAAAGATATTAATGATGTGCATTCTTGAAGAGGTTACAGAAAACATGCACTTTCTAAATCAAAGCCATATATGATTTTGGGTGAAGGTGTGCTTAAGAGAACTGGTTTTAAATGTATAGAAGGAGATTGCCACAATTCAATCTATTGTGGTTGACCTCTTGGATATAGGAGATAGAAATAAATGTCTCAATAGTAATAAATACATAAAAACATCAGAAGAACTAAAATATAAAATCACAACTTTGCCTCTACAGGCCAGCTTACAAAATATTTATGCCATGCCAATAATATGCTTTAGAATTTTAAACAATGATAGATGGCCTGGGATAAAATAATCTTTTTGTAAAAAGTGAGAGTGAGTAATACAATGGTGGATGTAACAGAAGTGTGACTAAGTTAAATTTTACACAAGAATATCTTTCATTTTTTAGTTTGTGCTATGCTATTTTTAATCTACAATTGTTGCTCTGGGATTATATATTAATAAATACTACAGAGCAACATCCACGATAACACAATCAAATGATGGCATAATGTTGTGTGAGAGAAGCAAGAGCAAGAGCAATTTAAAGTCACATACTCTAAGAGCAAATATGGAAACCCATTGCTGAAACCTCACATGGTCCCAAAGAAATGGCCATGGTGGTCGAAGCTTTTGGGTTCAGTCACTTGTGACTTCGATGCATACCGTTTGGGAGATGTCAAATCCTTCAGGGAAGGTGTATTTTTGGGTATCCAGGCTCTGGTGAATGCTTCCTTAAGAGAAGGGATAGTCTCACCAGCTCTGAAAAAGGCATTGCTTGATCCCATACAAAAGCCAGACAGTTTTCATCCAGCCATCAAATTTACCTTCTTGGTTATTGAGGAGATAGTTGAGTATAAGTTCCAAAGGATCCTGGAGTGGAAATGGGCAGCATGCAAATTTTAAGAAAAATAACAACAATTACAAATCATCTCGACCCCTCCCAGATAAGTTTCAGCCCAAGATAGTTTTACTTTTGCTTGACAAAGACTCGTTGCAGGGACAGTGCATCCAACCTGATCTTCCTTGATCTTTCAGAAGTATTTGGTATCATTGATCACAGTATCCTTTTGGGAGGTTTAAGAGTAGAAGACATTGTTTTGCATTTTGCCCTTCCTCCAGGGTCAATTTCATTTAGAAGGGATGATGGGTGAGTGTTCTAGTCCCAGATCCCTGCTTTACAGAATACCTTAGTGTTCTTCACTTTTTTTAAACATCTATATGAAGCCACTGGAAAAAATCCATGTGATAAGACTTTGATGATACTTAGTTGTGTATCTCCATTCTTGGCTGCCAAGTGAAGTTATCAGGGTCCTGTCCAGTGTCTGAATGCTGCGGGGATCCAAATGGGGAGGAACAGGCAACATCTGAATCCTTCCATAGAGGTGTGGCTGTGAGTTTGGGCCTCAACAACTTCTAGAGGCAGAGAGATTTAATCTTGGATTACAGGGTTGCATTACTCCTGCATAGTAATAACAAGAATAATATTAAATGGAATATCTGTTAAAATTACCATGTCCCAGTAATTCAAAATTGATGGTAACATATAGTTGAAAAAGTAATAAAAATGAGAAGGTTAAAATATTATGGAGTTTCAGAATACAAACTGATAAAAACTGTTCAGTCCGGAAAAACACGTAGTAGACCGGGTTCCAGTAAACAGGTTCTTTATTAACAACAAGCAAACAGTAGCGTAACGGTTTGGCTAAGCCGCAGCAGCCCTTTTATATAACCAGGCTTGCCTGCCGGCTTGTAGCGCCATTTAACTTTGCCACCTTTAAGTGGCTCTTTGGATTGGTTCTTAATGAACCAATCCACTACTGGCTTTTCTGGCCAATCAGGTTATACCACTTGGACTCTACTAAGTTATACAGAACAACATGTTCTACTTTTGCACATTGGGAAGGAGGGGGGTGGGGAGGAAAGTGGATACATTTTCACCCAAATGATCTCCACTTCCTGAATCCCTGTTATTTTCCCCAAAGTATTTGTAACAAACATATATCTGTTACCTCTCTCATTCAGTGGTGGGATTAAAAACATCTTTTACTCCTGGTTCTGTGGGCATAGTTGGTGGGCATGGAATGCTGTGGCTTGGTGGGTATAGCTTAGTGGGAGTGGCAGGGGAAGGGCATTGTAAAATCTCCATTCCCTCCCCACTCCTGGGGGAAGGTTACTGCAAAATCCCATTCCCTCCCTACCCCACTAACCTGCTTTTCAGCACCATTCTCCTGTTCAGGGCAACAAAAGAAAACCCAGCCAATCAGCTGGGACTTGGGAGGGCAGAGAATAGATGCAGTGGAGCCAGTCAGAAGTGGTATTTACCAGTTCTCTGAACTACTCAAAATTTCCGCTACCAGTTCTTCAGAACTGGTCAGAACCTACCAAATGCCACCTCTGCTCTCATTCATTTTCAGTCTTGATGGCCCATCACCTGATCACCTCTTGCCATCTTCCAGTAAGCAAATCAATGGGGAAGCCAAATTCACTTAACAACTGTGTTATTAACAAATGAAATGATTCACTTAACAACTATGGCAAGAAAGGTCATGAAAGGAGGCAAAATTCACTTAACAACTGTCTTGCTCAGCAAGAAAAAATTTGGGCTCCTGCGTACTGCCTGTAGCAGCAAATCCACTCACATTTGAAGAGCATGCACTCCATATGCAAATGAAAAGCTGGTGCAAACAATGCATTAAAAATAAAAGATTGTCAGCAAACAACAGGAATTTGGAAGATTGAGAGAAATTATCTTACTGTCTTAAAGGGAGAGGAAAGCAAATGTTCTGAATGGCAGGAGAAAAACAAAGAATAAGAAGTACAGCAATTTTGTTAATTCAATCATTTTCTCATTATAGAGTGGAAAAGCAAAATAAAACTAATCTAAGGATTCATTGCTTTGATGGTAACTCTTGTGGAATTTATGTGTTATGGGATGTAGGAATGCATGCATGCATTTCTTAGATCAAGATCAATGAAAATTCTTTTGAACTGTAGCACTTATGAAGTCTAGGATCTATTTATTGTCTTGTTACCTCATTAGCCAACCAGATAGCTTTGGGAAACCCAATTAAAACTCAAATCAGACCTAATGTTAAGATGAATTGCCTGAAGCTTTTCCCTTACGTAGATCTCAAGGAGTAATCCCCACTGAATACAGTGGGACTTATTTTCAAGTTATGTTTAATGAGAACAGAATAAATCAGATGTAAACCTTGACTAAAGCTGTCAGCATGATTATAAGCTGCATGTCAGCAATGTGTAACAGGAGATAAATTTGACTAACATGGCCTTAGTTCTTATTCACATAAAACAATCTTCTTTGCAATTTAATAATTAATCGGCTCGCTAAAACCTTTGTTTTGTTTTGCTGCAATTGCTTTGCTTTTGTGTTTCTAATGGGTATGACTGGAGGAGATACTTTTTTCAACAAAGACTTCTACACGCTTTCTTGTAAGCTCTGTAAAAAGCCCCCAATGTGTTCATTATTGTGGAACTGGTAATACAAACACCATTATCCTCCTACTATCCTAACCTCTCTTTCCTGAAGAATTGCTTTTACTATCAACTCCACTCCAAAATCAGAAGCACAAACCCTGGGGAACATTGCTTGGCTACCCACTGTTATTGTTCTGTTGTGAAGCCAGCTAATACTCCAAGTTGTCATCTGGAATTGAACAAATCTTGAGAATGTAGGCAAAGCCAATGGTAAGGAGACAGCGAGAGAAACAGAAGGAACATAGGGGGTATTTTCATTAAGCATCATTTTGCATCATCAACTGGACCAAATAGGATAACAACACTCTTTATTCAAGAAACTGACATTGATCTACTCTGTCTGTGCCCATGCACCTGGCATGTGAGTCAGCCACCCCCCTTTGCCTGTGTAAATTTTTCTGACTTTCTGTTTTTTCTAAATATCAGATGTAAGTGGCAAAACATTTCATTTATCATGTGGAGAATAAGCAGACACACCCATTTCATGCGTCTCATTATGAGAGTGGAAATATGAGATGAATTTCTTGTGTGTTTTGTAATGCTGGATTTTAGCCCTATAAAAACATCTTGTATGACTACAGAATAATAGAGCTGGAAGGGACTGTGGGAAGAAATGTCCATCTGGTTCAGTTCCAAGCTGGCAGAAAGACACTGGAAATATGGAAGCTGATTGGAAAGAGGGTTTAATGATGAACAGAACTACCAAGCACATGGCTCTGGTGCAGCTGACTACATGGAGTTGAGAGTGTGTGGGGGGATTATACTTTTTCTTGGGCTTTGCACTTGACCTTCCTGTTCCTGTGAAAGAACATGTATTCTATTGATTGTTGTCAGACACCCATATGGCCATGTAGGGGTTATGTAGAGGTCATAGCTGGCTCTATAGGCAAAGTACAAATCCTAGGATTTTCTTCTGAGCTCCCAGGATTGGTTGAAGTTTGGACTGCTCTGAGATAATGCAATGACTGAAATACCCTTAGGAGACTGTGCAATGTAGTGAGCTCTGTGTCTTCTGTTAAACAGATAGTCGGCTAATCCTATTATGTCCTGAAGGATCATGTGCTGTTCTTCTTAATCCCATCATCCTGGAGCTGAAAGTCTTTTGTTTTGTAGATATGCTGGCCCAGTCTTTTTAATGGCACAAAATATCTGCTGGGAGGGGCTATTAAGAGTAAGTCTTCTTCCTGCCTCTAAAAAACACATTTCTCCATTTCTCATTTAAGGAAATATAATATCTTGCTGTTTTAATATTCCTCAAAATATTTCTTTTTTCTAGGAGGGGTGGTGGCTTCCCATAGGACTTTGGAGGTTTCTTGTCCAACCTCTTGTTCAAGCAGGAGACCCCATACATACTGTTCCAGACAAGTGGCTGTCCAATCTCTTCTTAAAAGCCTCCAGTGATGAAGCACTCACAGCTACTGAAGGAAAGCTTTTCCACTGGTTCTCATTCTTAGGAAGTTTCTCCTTAGTTCTAGGTTGTTTCTCTCATTGATTATTTTTCATCCACTGCTTCTTGATTTTGACTTATGCAAAGGCTATTCCCATAGTGCAAATGCTATTTTAGCCAGTTTTATTAATATTCTGTTTGGGCCCTATTTGTGTAGCATGAGAGAGAGGGGGAGAAAATAATGCATTTTTATAAGATGTCATACTTCACATTATGTTCAGTGCATTTAAGAAAGTAGGTCCTTATTTCTACTCTTGGTAAATTTGCATAGTTTTGTATCTGGCAGATAATGATCATTGAGAAAATATAAACAGGGGGAAATGTGACAATCTATGATAAGATTTAACCTGGAGATTACAAGATTATAACACCTAGCAGTGTCATTGTCATTGTGTTCTGTTGTCAGTTCATGTAATTTGTTTATTTATTTTTTGGTTGGCAGCTGCAGTTTTTGGAATTGCAGGTTACTTTGGCCAGCTTCCAAAATAAATAACCTGGTGCAAAAACCCATCTTAATGAATTTACTGTTTGAATTATAGGAAGGTTCTTTTAAAATTTAACTCTTAAGAATAATTTCATCACAGCAGAAAATGTTAGTGTCACAGCCAAACTATAGATGCATCTTAAGAAACCTATATAAAAAGGGGACAGTTTATTTTAATTACTGAATAAAAGTCAATAGATTTATAACTTGAGCTCTGTCAACAGACTTATAAACATTAGCAGCTATAGGTCTCTATGTACTAGTTTTATTTCGTCTTTTTTTAGAAGAAAAATTAATAATAATTCACTAAGAATTGATGTTATGAGCGTCATCTCAAATTACTTTTTACACTCTTCCATCCTAAAAGTAAATCAATTCGGTCTGAACAGAACAATTAAGATAACTAACATGCAAATGTTACAAGCTCTTCACAATGTCTTTGAATACCTGCAATTAACTTGTAAAAGTTTGTGATTGCCTAGATAAATTCTGTAATTTTATTTGTTGTTGCCTCTTTACTTGCAATTTTACACTAATTTATTCCCAGATTAATGCATTGAAAAGGGAATATGATAATATAAATATAAAGCAACATAAAAGGTAAAAAAAATTCAATGAATAATCTAGTATTTTCTCAAAAAGAGTATCACCCATCCTGATATTTTCAAGCCCTCCACCCATGGCATAAAGCCAAAGTAAAAAGGGCATCAAAATAAAATAGAGTGGAGATCTAAATGCTAGCAAAAAATCGTAAATATTTGCAAGAAGAAAAACAAAGTAGGTAGGTGCTAGCTGATTTTTTTTTTTTTTTGAAAATAGCATTGCATAGGAGAAGGTGCCAATATTAAAAGATCCTCTTTCATTTCTGTATCGAATATATGTGTCATCCTTTGTTACATATACACTTCTTCAGGTAATTTTTTCCCAAGCTCTATAGGGCTATTAAAAATAAAG
The DNA here is from genome assembly GCA_004320025.1 of Laticauda laticaudata. Classification (NCBI taxonomy): domain Eukaryota; kingdom Metazoa; phylum Chordata; class Lepidosauria; order Squamata; family Elapidae; genus Laticauda; species Laticauda laticaudata. Next base: position 3,622 of record BHFT01024080.1, on the reverse strand, counting down.
ATAACACATCAAAAAGATTCCAGAAGTAGATTAACAATCCCAGCAGTAGATAAAGAATCCAGATAATAGGATCATCATCATTCCATTTCAATTACTTGTCTCGGTCAGGGGGTCACCAATCTTGGCAACTTTAAGTCTGGAGGACTTCAACTCCCAGAATTCTGGGAGTTGAAGTCCTCCAGGCTTAAAGTTGCCAAGGTTGGAGACCCCTGGTCTAGCTGTCTTACTTTGCACTCACTGAAAATTCAGTCTACATAGACAAGCCACTACAATGTGTTTTCAGCATTTGGCCTGTTCTTAATGTTTAAAGCCCCTGTCACACTGCACCAATGGATGGAAAGAGGATGTAAAATGGAGAAAAACACTTGCCATCCATTATCAAATTGGTTAACGGCGATGCTTCCGTTCTGTACTCACTTCCTCCGTTTTGCTTCCTCTCTATCCGTCCAGCATCCGTCTCTTGACATTTCATCCACTCAAAAGGTTTTGAGCTGCTCAAAACTTTTGAGTGGAAAATGTATCCAATGCATCCATTCTGCATCTGCTAGGCATACGGGGGACATCCATTCTGCATCTGTTACGCATCCACTATATCCCGCTAGGCATCCGCTGCGCATCCGCACAACTCAAATCCATTCCAGCGGTACGGATGCAGGGAGGAAGCAGAACAGACACGCAGCATTAGTAGCACGGACGGAGAAAGGATGAAAGCGGATGCAGTGACGCATCCACGTCATCCGCTACACATCCGCTCTGCATCCGCTCTGCATCCTCTATGCATCCGCTCTGCATCCTCTACGCATCCTCTATGCATCCGCTCTGCATCCACTCTGCATCCTCTACGCATCCCTCTACGCATCCGCTCTGCATCCGCTCTGCATCCGCTCTGCATCGGCTCTGCATCCACTTCCATCCACTTCCATCTGCTAGGCTTCTGTCCGCATCCGCTTTCCATCCGCTTTCCATCCGCTCTGCGTCCTCCCCCAGTCCGTTCCTTTCCATGTTATCCGCTCTGCTTATGCAAATTTTTGCCCCTTTTGATGAGCGGATAAAAACGGATGGAACATTTTTCTCGTCCGCTGTGTCCTTTTTTACAAACATTTTGCATCCGTTGGGCAGTGTGACAGAGCCTTAAAATAAGTATCAAAGTTGCTGCTCAAAAAAAAAAAAAAAAAAAGCAAAAGCACAGTAGCCCTCCATTTTAATAAATTTTCTGAGCCATTGCTACACAAAGGTCAAAATGTTTTCCTCTACCATTGTGAACACTTTTATCCATTCTCAGGATGATTTAATGTTTCCTTTAACATTTCTTGTGATGTTTGAAAGCTTGTTTTATTGTACCAAGAAGACAGAAGGGTTTCATCTTCCTATTAAACATTTCTTCATCACTCTGCAGCCTCAATAAATGTCTGATACTTCTGATAGCCACTGGAGATGTTCTGTTGGAGGATAAATATCAGAAGTAATTGTACAGTGGAGAGTTCTCAGCTGTTAGGTACATAAACCATGGCCAACTCATAATTAAACTTAAAATAAGAACTACCATATATGAGAATGTAGTTTACTTTCTATCAAACTAAGTAACAATTATTAAAAATTTGCAGAATGAATTTCTAAGTATGTTACTGTTTATACTGCTTCTTGATCAAAGCCAAGAAAAGTACACATTCCTCAAAATGATCATTTGGGGTTAATGCTTCTATTACTGCTGTTGAATGTTATACTGTTAGCAAAAACTCAAGTTCATATCCAAGCTTGGAATGAAGAATGCCTATCAGAAGTGAGATTTACTCTACCAGCAGAACACACAATCAACTGATTAGAAGATGGCTAGTCTGAATCCCATCCAACAAACCCTTGATAGAGGAAAACCTTGCCTTTGTTACCAAAAGCATGTAAAAGAGTGTCCATCCCCACCCCCAGGAATTTCCAGAAGGTGAAACTAGTCAGTTTTCCAAAAGGGAACACATTGCTCATTCTGCTGTTTCTGCTTATTTAATATTGTAGGTGGAAGTGGCAACCTGTTGGGGAAAATAACCTTTTGTTATTTAATTAGAAGGATGTCTGGCTTCCTAAAGGGAATGTTCACCTGAATAGGCTGATGCCTCCTGCTACATTTTAATCTTTATATTGAGCCCATTGCTTTGTTTAACCTTTTGTCCTGATAAATAGTGGAAAGACTCTATGGGCAGAAAAAGACTGAATGGTGGGAGAGTTTCATTCCTTCCCACAGTGCTGTATTCCTCTGAAATTGCTAGGTAGAAGAGTGATGAATTTCACTTCATTTCTAAGAATGGCTAAATATCTGGTCATCAAAATACAAAAAAAAAAAAGGACCCTAAAACATGGGTGTCAAATTCAGAGTCGGTGGCCCAGATCCAGCCCACGGGGTTTTTAGATCTGGCCCATGGGGCTATCCTGGAAACAGTGAAGGAACGGCCTGTTCTGAGCTCCATTTTTTCTGGCAGAGGGCTGCTCAAAGCTGTCATGGCCAAAAACAGAGCATGCACCCTCCTGAGCTCTGTTTTCATTGCCAGAGGGCTGTAGGAGGCCGTTGCAACTGAAAACAGAGCTCAGGAGACCATTTTTACTGGCAGAGTACTTGGGCCACCATAGGTGCCTCCAATACAAGTTAGCCATGCTCACTCTTGCTATGCCTCCTGTTCCCTTTTCATCCAGAGGTGGAATTCAACAGGTTCTGACCAGTTCTGGAGAACTGGTAGCAGAAATTTTGAATAATTCAAAGAATTGGCAAATACCACCTCTGACTGGAGACTTTACAGTATCCTTCCCCTGCCACTCCCACCAAGCCACAGCCACAAGAGCTGGTAGTAAAAAAAAAATGGAATCCCACCACTGTTTTTACCCTTTTAGAATTCTTTGAACTAGAGGTTGGCTATCTGGTGATTAGGGACTATGTTTGATGTGGGGGGTGGATTTGGTGAAGTAGGAAGACTTTGTAGATTAAGAAATCACATAAGCTGATAGGTGTAATGTCTTTGCTGCAACAAAATAGCAAGCAAAATTCTGCTTATTTTCAGATAATGCATATAATGTGAACTGCAAGAAACAAATATTGAGTCAACATAAAACCTTTGGGCCATACTTTGTCCACCCTGCTTTAAATTTTTCCTATCAATAGAGAAAAGTCAGAGAAGATTGGAACTGCATACTTATTTATGCCATTTTTAAAATACTGGTATAGCTTTACTTCTACCATCATAAACTGAGTTCCATTAGGGCCAATTGCCTATGACAAGATTGAGATAATTGTGCCCTTAAATACAATAATTTATTGAATTAGTTATGATAGTCTGATTTAGGTAATAAATGAGCTTAATTTGGGATCTTTTTGCTCCAGGCCACTGAAAATTCAATGTACATTAAACTCTATAATGTGAAGGCAATGTGTCACCTCCTCAGCCTTACTACCTTGACCATATAGAAAACACGACCAGATGGGACTTCTAGTTTGCAAGGCTCAGTGGCGGCAGGAATCCACGATTGTGCGCAGTTTCTGCTGCGCTTGCCGCTGGAGTGGCCTGAACCAACCGGCTTCAGGGCTATAGCTACCCCATAGAGGTAGCTGAAGACAGGGGAGACCTAGCAGGGGTCGGGGGGA
>BHFT01024079.1:0-78458 GCA_004320025.1 Laticauda laticaudata | reverse complement strand
GTGTGTGGGTTCAGTTGTACATTCATTTAGGGTCCAGTCAATATGAGGTAGATTGAAGTCACCAAGAAAGATAAAAGTGTGCGGGAAGGATGTTGCCCATGTTAATAGTGAATTTAGCTTGTTTACATGTTCAATGTTATAATCAGGTGCTCTGTAACATGGTAAGAATCGAAATGTGATATTTAAGGTCAGTTCACAGATAATGGTCTCAGGAAGAGCAAGCTCTTGGGTAACTTGAATATTTTTTAGATGCAAGGACTTTTTATAGAAGTCCTCTACGGTCCTCTACCACCTCCTCTACGGATTTCACAATCTGATCTGTGTTAATGGAGTCAGGGAGGGATGCATTGAGCCATGTTTCACAGACAATATATATCAATTATGAACAGAGTGGAGCCTCACTCTATCCTATTTATTGCATTCCCTCCCTGGGAAAACTGACATATATGTAATGGTGCTTTGTTGTATCTTGGACCCTGGATTTGTACAGGATTTCTCTTGCCTCTGGATTTCTTGCTTGCATGCTTACTTGCTTGTTTGATCTTGATCCTGACCTGTTTGATCATGAGCACAGTTTAGTCTCAAGGTGCTTATTCAAAAACTGCTTATTCCCTGCTTCACTTCTCTTTGGTTGTGGAATATCTAAAACGTACTGTTTTCTAGTAGCTGAGGTGGCACAGAAAACTTGAGTCCAGATCAATGATGTCTATCTAACAAACTCACTAATTTGAATTGCATTCACATTATCAACTAATAATTTTATTACTGTCAATCTCTTTGATTAGATATTGAATGTCTGGCTGGAATCGATGTTCTGGGTTAAAATGGGTTTCCAAATTTCCAAATATAAACCAGGACTTTAGCAGCAATTCTATGGATTGCTGTCTGAAAAGCCAGCAGCTTATTTTTAAAGGTAAGTTCATACAAAGAGCAACAGTGGATAGAAGTTTGCAAGATGTGGGTGAAGGATGTTATAATTATTTTGGGAGGTCTACATAGGTTATTACAATAATTTTGGACTCTCATTGGAAAGAGGTATAAAGATACTTTCCCAATCAGTTTTGACTGAAATTCAGTTTATAGACTTTTAATGAAAAAAAGTTTCCTCAGAAGTTAGGAAAAAATCAATAGCTTCAAAAATTAAGAAGTCTCTTAAATGCTAATCAGGCAAGTGTTGTCTTAAATAATAATTTTAAAAAAACTTCCCTGACTGTTAGGATTATTTCTTCAACCTCTGGTTCATTTTGTTTTCTTTAGAGGGCTAGAATTTGTATGCGTTCCATTTTTCTGAAGTTAAGGATATAGTAAATATAACCTTTTAAAACTGTATAACCCTTTTATATGCTGACAAAATAGATTTCTTCCCAATTTCTATATACCATGTCTTGCTTTTCTGCATAATATTTTGAATAATTTTAAATATAAGCAAATGTGCCTCATGTCTGCCATCTTTTTTTGTTCTGAATGATCCTGCCAAATAATTTAGTGTCAATATTGAAAATCTTTACAGATCCCTCACATCCCGGACATAAACTGTTTCAACTCCTTCCCTCAAAATGACACTACAGAGCATTGCACACCAGACACAAGGACAGTTTTTCCCCTGAACGTCATCACTCTGCTAAATAAATAATTCCCTCAACACTGTCCAACTATTTACGAAGTCTGCACTACTATTACTATTAACCTTCTCAACACTCCTTATCACCCATTCCCTCCCACTTGTGACTGTATGACTATAACTTTGTCACTTGTATAACGATTTATATTGACTGTTTCCTAGTATGATTTGATTGCTTATTGTAGCCTATGACTATCATTAAGTGTTGTACCTTATAATTCTTGATGAATGTATCTTTTCTTTTATGTACACTGAGAGCATTTACACCAAGACAAATTCCTTGTGCGTCCAATCACACTTGGCCAATAAGGAATTCTATTCCATTCTATTACTTATAAAATATGATAAGGCATGAATTTAAACATTTGTGAAAAATTTATATTACCCTAAATACTGTGACCTACCAATTTACATCACTGCCATCTGCATAGCACGAGGCCAACCTGCAGATTGGGGAAATTATATGACCACTCAGCGAATGCATGGCACTGTCCAGAACAACAAGTGCCCAGGGCAGGAATCAGCCATTAATCTGCACCTCAAAGACACAGCTCACTCTGCTCAAGATAGCAAGGTTCACATCCAGGACAGAGGAATTTGAAAGACAAGTCAAAGACTGAGAATTTCTGCACAAATTCCATGTGTGTCTTATCACACTTGGCCAAGTAAAGTCTTATCTTGCTTTCTCCTATTCTTATTCTATTCTCCTCTATTTTTATTGTTAATTAATTTTTATTCTATTCTACTCCATTTTTATTCTTATTCTGTTCTACTCTATCCTGATCCAATTCTACTCCATTCTTATTCTATTCTACTCTATTCTTATTCAGTTCTACTCCATTCTTATTCTTATTCTATTCTACTCTATTCTTATTCAGTTCTACTCCTATTTTGTTCTATTCTATTCTATTCTTATTCCACTTGAAGGATCAGATGATGGAATGAAGGGTCATATGTGGAGATAGGACCCAGGTATGAATGTAGACATGAGAGTGAGGAATATGAATTCTGATAAAAAACATATTTTTACCTTAAAACATACAATTAAGCAACTTTGCTCCTCTCTCTGTCTGTCTCTCTCTCTCTCTCTGCATTTCTGTCTCTCTCTCTCTCTGTCTGTTTCTTTCTCTCTCCCTGCCTCCCTGCCTCTTTCTTCTTTCCCTCCTTCTCTCTTTCTCCCTTCTTCTCTCGCTCTCCTTCTCTCCCCCCTCTGTATTTCTCTCTCTCCCTCCCTCCCTCTCTCTCTCTCTCTCTCTCTCTCCAAAGGAGGGAGGTTTGAGGGAGAGGAGGACTGCCTTAAAACAGTCTTTTATTTCTCTCTGCAGGAGGAAGTTGGTCACCGGCAGTGGGGATGTTGCTTTGAGCTGCTTTGCAACAGGAAGGGGGTGGGGTGATATATTCATAGTAAGGCAGAAGTTAGTACCTTATCTATTAGAAACCCATTAGCCAGGGTATTAGACACAAGAATAACTCACTTATAAGTAAACCCCCCAAACCACATAGCTGGCACACTTTACAAGATACCCCTGATGTGGGGTGAAGAACAGGTGACATGACATTTAACTGTTTAGCATAACAAGCATAAAGATTTAGGGGGCTGAAATCCAAAGAATCAATCAATATTATCTGTTATGCATGCATTATTAGGGAAAGGGCAAAGGGTTGAATGCAACCACCCCTTGACTATAAAAATTGCTGTAAGATTTTAATCAGGGCCCTTGATTAGCTTTTGAACCAGGGTCCTTATATCTTGGTAGCAAAATAAAAGTATAATTTTATACCACACCTTGTATTCGGTTACAACACCAAGCAAGAGCCCAATTTTGGGAACAACACACTCCTCTCTAATCTATTGCTATATAGATTAGAATTGAACAGTCCTCCCTCAACAGAAGGAATCAACACCTGTCTCCTCTTTACAAAGCAGTTTCTCAGAACAGAATTTATTTAGAATTGAAGCGTCTTCAATGAGAAGGAAAACATTTTCAAAGGAATATAAACCTCATGTTGTGTGAAGGTTGTGGCTTCACCCACTCACCACAGAGGACCCTGAAATTCCTCCCTAAATGCCCTGCCTCATTTCAGGATAAGAACAGAGTGGGAAGGGACCGGAAGGTCATCTAGTTCACCCCTTTGCCTGAGCTTTTGCAAATCATGAACAGACTCAGTTCATGTTTTGGAGGATGGACACACTTCTCCAGTATTTTCCTTGAAAACAAAATTTTAAGCATTGAAAAAAAGAAAAATTTTACCCACAAAATTAATTACTAGTTCATAATATTTATAATCCATCAATGCAAAGTTCTTTGGTTGTTTAACTATCAGCAATCAAATTACTCTTGCTCATAAAGTGAAACCCTTTAGTAGAGAGATCATTTAAGCACTCCAGAAAGTGGGTGGGCATATTTGGGCTACAAAATGCTAGAGACAAATTAACATCTGCCTTTGTTCAGACCTTGCTGCAGGGAATTTTTGCCTATGGATATAGCTATCTGTCTCTTTATCTCTTAAGTGCTGACATCTTCTGTAGGCTACCAAGGAAGGTGAGGGCTGCTTTCTTCCTCTAAGAAAACATGTTTCTCCATTTTTCATTCAGAGAAATATATTTCTTCTTTTTAGTATTTCTCAAAATATTTCATTCTTCTAGGACAGGGGTGGCTATTAACTTTCTATAATTGTTGCCACATTACTATGTCATATTATCATGAGAGAAAACTAAAACAAATTGGAAGGAAGATCCACTTATTATCAGTGAGCAATCATGTGCCTTGCCCACTCCGAAGCAATGCAAGAGACTCCTGTCCCAAAGGTAGGGCATACTGCCAAGAACTATTACAATGTAGCAAGATTAATCCAGAGGCAATTTCTGAAAGCAGGGCAATTAAGATAAGGATTAGGCTTGGGGAGGGTGAGGCTGATGTCACAGCTATATGATGCATCTTAAGGGGCTTTGTGGGACCGCGCTGAAATTCGAACTGAAAGGAGGTTCTGATGGATCTGAATCACCTCAGAGGGGTGATGAAGTAAAAGAGCACACACCTCTGATCTCAGGAAGCACACAAACTTCCTGATCAATTCAAAGAAGGGCCTCAATCCAGCAGAGAGAAAAATATGGCCATTGCATGATTGATCAAAGCTGGGACAGCTGACCGATGAAGAAAGTGTAAAAAATTGAGGAACAGTGTGAACAATCAAATAGTATACCAGAGGACTTTTATAGTAAACTTCATAAGAAAATAGTGGAATTGGAGTACGAATGTAGAAAAATTGAACATAGAAACAAGTAATTGGGCAGACCATAATCCAATAAAAGTTACATGGAAAGGACAAAAAGAAAACTAAGATGGATGTTGAATCAATCTATATTAAAAGATAAGGAATTTATTCAATTCACAGAAAAAGAATTAGATTTTTTTCTTCAAAGAGAATAGAAGAGACCTTACTACAAAATGTATGGGAGACAGCCAAGGCATATATTAGAGGTTTAGTCATAACTTATATGGGAAAGAAAAATAATAAGAAACAAAATCAAAAGACATTGGAAGAAGAATATAAGAGACTAGAGACAGAACTACAAAAAGAACCACAAAAAAGAATTTAAAAAGTCAAATAAAACACAAATTAAATATAATAGATAAAGAAGAATTAGTACAAAAAATTAAAAACTCTACACATTTTTTTGTGAAAATGCAAATAAACCAGGAAGATGACTCGCATACAAATTGAAAAAGGAGAACGAAAAAAATTGATACATCAATTTATGGATGAGGAAGGAAATCTTTATGATCAAAATGATGATAAAAAGAAAGTGATTCAAAATTATTATGGAAAACTATATGACCAAGAGACTGTTTCAGAAGACAAAATAAAACAATACTTTAAAAAAGCAGAACTACCTAAAGCACATGAAACAGTAAAAGCCATGTTAGATGAATTTATAACAATGATGGAACTAACAGAAGCAATTAAGAGACAAAAAAAATGGGAAAACATCCGGCTCAGATGGTCTACTAACAGAACTTTACAAAGGTTTGCAAAATATTGTAAGTATACCAATACTGGAAGTATTCAATGAAGTACCGTTAGATGCAAAAGTACCACATTCCTGGACAGAAGCATACATCAAGCTCATACCAAAAAAGGACTCAGACTTACAACAGATAAAAATTATGGGCTGATATCCTTATTGAATGCGGATTATAAAATTTACGCCTCAGTAATTGCAGAAAGGCTTGAAAGATTTTAAAATCAATTTGTACATCCAAACCAAAATGGATTTCTACCTAAGAGACAGATTAAAGACAATATGAAAATAAACATGTTGGAGTACTACGAAGCACATCCAGGGAAGCAAATGGCATTGATCTTCCTAGGCACACAGAAAGCATTTAACAGTTTAAACTGGCAATTTATACTAGCATCGTTGAAATATATGGATTTTGGGGAGAGATTTATTAATACGATGAAGGCGATATATTATCAGCAAACACCAAATGTGATGGTAAATAGAGAGATGACAGAGAAGGTTGTTATTAAAAAAGGTACAAGACAAGGATGTCCCTTGAGGTAATCCTCAACTTATGACTACAACTCAGCCCAAAATTTCCATTGCTAGCTGAAGTGGGTTTGTCCCATTTTATAACATTTCTTGCCACAGTTGTTAAATGATTCACTACAGTTGTTAATTTGGTAATATGGTCATTAAGTAATCTGGCTTTCCCATGTACTTTGCTTGTCATAAATCAAAACATTATCATATGACCTCAAGACACTCCAACTATCATAAACATGAGTCAGTTGCCAAGACTCAGAATTTTATTCATGCAACCATGAGGTTGTTGAAACAGTCATAAGTGTGAAAAAGAGTCATACATCACTTTTTTATTGCCTTTCTAACTTTGAAAAGTCAGTAAATAAAGGTTGTAGGTTAATGGCTACTTCTACATATCTTAACAGAGGTAAATGATTGTTAAATATGTGGAGTTGTTACAAAAATATATTCACAAACTGGTGAATATTTTCAGAATAATATATTTAAATACTATTGGAAAGAAAAGAAAAAATCATTCTATATACTAACTGGTGATAATACTGATATAAGATGAACTATAGCAATAAAACCTAATCTTTAATCAATTAAAGATAAGCCTCTTAAAAATAACAGTCTGTTGTTTTGTTACAGATTTAAAAATCAATAAACATTCACCAAATTAAAGCACAGCAAATAGATATTCTCTGTAATCAGAATTAAATTTTAATTCAAGCAGTATTACAATTTAACAGAGAATATAAAGCTTGATTAAAATCTCCTGGCATAATTAACTGATCCATCACGAAAGGGAAAAGTTTGTATTTATTTTATTGCTCTTTAATTAATAATAAAAGCAAAAAAGCAAAACAAATGATAGTGATAGTGATACATTGCCCAAGCAACAAAGAAAACATAAAAAATGCAATACAAAAAAAGTAAAGAAAGTACAACAAAAACATACTATATGTCATTATAAAAATAACAATTCTGTATTGACTTGACTAACACTATTTACTATAATACTATTTATACTATAAATACTATAATAGTATTTACTATACTAATTAAGAGAGAAGATGGCAAAGAAGTAACAGGCAACAGAGAGAAAGCAGAACTGCTTAACTCATTCTTTGCATCCGTCTTCATGCAAAAAGAAACTATACGCTCAACCCACCAAAAACATAACTGTAAAGATAGACCAGAAATAAAAGTAAAAATAAGCAAAAAAATACCTGTCTGATCTTGATGGAAACAAATCACCGGGCCTGATGGATTACATCCCAGAGTTTTCAAGGGCTGGCAGAGGTCATTCTCAGAACCACTGCACCATATCTTTCAAAAATCCTGGAGCACCGTGGGAACTATCAGAAGACTGGAAAAAGAGCTGATGTGGTCCCATCTTCAAAAAAGGGAAAAAAAACAGACCCAGGGAAACTGTAGACCAATTTAGCCTCACATCAATACCCGGGAAGATACTGGAAAAGATAAATAAAAAACAGATCTGCCAACATTCTAGAAACAAGTAAAGTAATAACTAGCAATCCAGCACGGGTTTGTTGAAAACAGATCATGCCAAACCATTCTTTTTCATTCTTTAACACAGTGACTAAATTAGTAGACCAGCAAAACACTGTGGATCATATATATTTAGATTTCAGCAAGGCATTCAACAAAGTAGACCACAACCTACTTCTTTGTAAGCTAGAAAAAAGTTAGATAGCACCACCACTTAGATGGACTCACCACTGGCCTGCAAAATCCATCTCAATGAGTATCTCAATGGGTTGAAGTCTACATGGAGGGAAGTAAGTAAGTGGGGTTGCCATAAGGTTCCGACTTTAGACCCTAGCTTCTACTTCAAGTATCTTCTCATTAATGACTTTAGATGAGTGGAATAGAAGGGAACTTACCAAATCTGCAGATGTTATCTAAGCTGGCAAGGAATAATAAGGCCTAGCCACCCAAGAAGATTGGCTACAAGATCCAGATGGATCTTGAATAGACTAGAACAACATGGGCCATATCTAAACAAAATGTAAATTCAATTCTAGAGAAAAAGTAAAGTCCTACATCTTAGGCAAGAAAAACCAAAAGTGCACACTATAGACTGGTGAAACACTAGGCCTCAGTAAGCAGTAACTGTGGAGGATCTTTGGAGTCTTTGTGGACAACCAGCTAAATATGAGAGCGCAGTGTTGCAGCAGCTGCTAAAAAAGCTAATGCAATCCTAAGTTGTATTAACAGAGGATACAATCAAGATCAAGAGGAAAGTGAGTAATAAGGAGAAAACTTTCTGAACAGTGAGGAACAATCAACCAATAGAACAGCTTGCTTATGGAAGTTGTGGGAGCGCCATCAGTTGAGACTTTCAAGAAGAGATTGGACTGCCATTTGTCAGAAATGATGTAGATCTTCTGCTTGGGTGGGGGTTGGACTAGATGACTTACAAGGTCCCTTCCAACTCTGATTATCTGTTATCTGTTATTCAAGATGTAAGTATTTCTGTTACAGTTATATAACAGCAGAAAATGCCAAATATTAAGTAGGCATTTGCATAATTAATTTATTTATTAAATTTATATGCTGCCCATATCACTCATGAGATAACTTTGTCTCTAAATACAGGGAAAGTTGCTGGGGATGTACAGATAATTTGGCCTGGATGTTTTACAGATTGCTTGCACTGAATAAAATTTGCCTACCAAAAGGACAGAACTTGATGAGATTCTCCATGGCTTTCACAGTGAGGCAAAGGTGAGTATAAAGCCTTCTATAACTAGAAAAACTTCACTCTCACTCCTGGTCCTCAGGGAAGTTTTTAAAACATGATAGTGTGTTTGGTGACTGAAGCAAAAATGGGAGATGTATCTGAATTATAGTTTCTGGGATGCTATATGTTAAATTTATACTGATTATACCTTAATTACTGATGTTATTTGACAATTTTAATATTCTTTGAATATGTTATATATTGTATATTCGATGTAAGCCACCTAAAGACAGGCATTTAATGAGCATAAAAGATTTGTTATTGAATTATCATTAATATATATTTGACATAGCCATATTCTAAAAAATTAGTCTTATGGGGAAAATGTATATTTTCAAATCAAATCAATAGACAAGCATATATGAGTATTTATAAGGAACAAGATTCAGATTTAAGTTACTACCTTACATAAAAAATGTTCTTCTTTAAAAGACATCCAACAACATTTATATTCCAGGACAGGGGTGTCAAACTCACATCATCGCAGTAGCATCGCATGATGTATTGCAACTTTTTCACCTTTGCTAAACCAGGAATGGGTGTGACCAGCATATGACACATCCAGCCTCTGGGCCATGAGTTTGACAGCCCTGTTGTAGGACATTGCTGTGGCCTGCTGCTGGCTAGAGGAGCTGGCAGCAGCGTCAGACAGTGAGGAGGTTGGAGAGGAACCTGGGCCAGTCCTGGAGGCTGAGGAAGGCCCGGACGAGGACTCTGCATCAGAGGCAGGGATGGGGCCAGGGCAGGCTGGCAATCATTAGCTACCTTCAGGCTCGGACAGCAGTGAGACGGGGGAGCTTCTGGAACGGGTTCCCAGCTTGCGCATGCGCAGAGCTGCGAAAAGAAAAGAACAATTACAAACTAAGGGTCGACATGGGAGTGAAGCCACAAGTGGACAATGTATAGATCCTCCCATGGGGATTAAAAGAGGAGCAAAAGGAAGAGGGGGCTTTTGCATAAAACAATTTGTTCATTGCAACAGTGTGAAGGTCTGTCTGTGCATCTCAGAAACTCTGTGCCAAGCCTTTCCTTATCAGCACTGCATTTGAAAATACTTACTTGGCAGCTCTCCGGGCTAGATAAGGTCTGTGTTCCTAATTAGGCCCTTTGAAAGACTGTTTGCCAGGCCTTTGGCTGAATGTGAATGCGAGAAATTCAATTTTGTTTAATAAAAGGGGTTTTGCTTGGACAAAAATTCTGCTTAGTGCTTTTTGGGGAAGCCTAGGTCAGAACAGACATAACTCAAGACAATACAAGTATAAAGAATTCAAGGTAGGGAAAATATACTGAACATATCTTAAGGCTAGGTCACATCGGCCGATGGATGCAAAACGTATGTAAAAAGGACACAGCGGACGAGCAAATTTTCCATCTGGTTATCCGCTGTCAAAAGTGCCCCAAATGTTGCATAAATGAACAAGACAACACACAGAAAGGAAACGGACAGTGGGCAGCACGTACCGAGGAATGGTTGAACGCTTGCAGATCTCACGGAAGCCTAAGCGTGGAAGCGGGATGACACATCCGCAGGGCTTCCGTGGGAAATCAAGCGAAGCGGACGCACAGGGAAAGGAGACGGATGCGAGCGCATGACGCAGTGCATCAACAGGATGCCTAGCAGATGCTAGCAGATGCAAGCGTTCACTGTGCATGCGGGGAGGATGCATTGCGTCAGCCCATGGATATAAAAAGGCAAGCAGCCAATAAGCAGTCATCATTCTGAGGGAAGAGACCTGCTGCCAGACAATGCTTCAGCCAACAACCATGGAGGAAGAAAAAGGAAGCCTGTGTGCCTACATCCTGCCAAGCCCTGGCAAGAAAGGACAGGACTCACCATCCGCCAGCCCCCTGGGCGCTGACTCTGCTTCGTGGCTGGGGGCTTCTGCACTTCTGGTGCCGTGCTGCTGTCTTCTGCTGTGGTGCTTCTGCTGATTGCTGACTCTCTGCTGTGCTGTCCTTGGTGCTGGTGCTTCTGCTAGGTGTGACTCTGCCTGGTAGCTAGGGCTGCTCGAGTCCTCTTGTACTGCTGGTGTATGCTGCTACTCGTGCTACTGCTGGCGCTATGCGGTGGTGCTGTGCTTTCTGCTGGTGGACTCTGACTCTGCCTGCTGGTGGTGGTGGTGCTACTGCTGCTCCTGCTGTTGCTTGCTTGGTGGTGGTGTGGTAGACCAGCCCCTACCGGCCTGCACAAGCCACTTGCTGATGAGGGACCCAGTTAAGGCTCCTGAACACAGAGGAGGGCGAAAAGGATCCATCTGCGTGAAAAGGGGAAGGAGGGAAGTCAATCATGTCACTCATTGCAGAGGAACATGAGGAGGAGGTGCTGAAATATGGCTGAGGAGAACGGAGTACCATGCTGAAGAAGTGACCAGGCTTCTATCGAGCACCAAGCAGATCAGCAGGCGGGCTTGGATGAGGGAAGGCGGGAGAGCCTGGGCTACACTTCGAGCGGCTTCCTCGGCTGTGGAAGCACATGACACACACTGGTACAGGGAAGACTGCACCTGAAGAAGATCTGGCACCAGACCAAGAACGGACAAGACGCTCAGCTGATGGCAACCTTGTGGAGACCATACGTGGAATGGCCTACAGTGCAGCTACTTCAGCGGGTTGAGATACCGAGCCACCAAGGGCAGAGCCCGTCTGTCAAGGACACCATCTGCTCTCTATGGCGCCCATAAAGCAGCCAGTCCTCTTCATATGGCCAATGAGTGCAGCTCCTGATTGTTCCAGGTAAAGAGATCTTCATTTGGAGCGCCTCCACGACGGTAGACACTCCCCCAACAGACTGCACACCTCCATGCCGCGAGTATAGCATGAGAATCCCGTGGACAGCGAGATGGAGAGCAAGAGGAAGGCTGGCAGATCGCACCAAGAGAACCAACCCACCCCAACCCACCCTCACTCCATCCTCCAGCCGAGAAAGCAGGCAGAAGCAGTGGACAGGACGTAGAGAGGACAGAAGCACCACATGTCCTCGTTGGAGATCAGGGAACACCATATCAAGCCAAGCAGCAGGCGTAATCTTCCATATCTACCTGTAAACACTTCGAAGAATATATACCATCCTCTAACAGAAAGCCTTTACCTCTCACTACCGTGATACGCAGCCTCAATGTGAAATGCCGCAGCCTACACCAGTGTGCCATTCACAGCACGAGGATCACAGGTTCTTCTGCCACCCCTCCAGGGCCCAGCTTGAACTCTCCCGGACGCCAGTCCGAAGTGTCTGGCTCCTCCCACCTCAAAGCAATGTCAAGCCCTTTCAAGGCTTTCAACAGCCCTTCCAACCTAGCCAAGGCTTCGTAATGATACCAGGCCTTCCTTTGCAAACACACCAGGTCAGCCTTCCCAGCTCCAGCGCACAGGTTCTACCGCCCCTTGCCGACAGCAATGCGCAGTATTTGATGACCACAAAGTGCCACGACGCACAATGAGTGTCTGCACCGATGGACCAACGGGATGGCCGACATAAGTATGTGCCACTTTGAACGCAAGATGCCACAACAAAACGCCTCACCTCGCCAGCTGCAGTACTCCCAACCCCCAGAACACCCAATCCCTCCACCAACTTGCCCCCAGCTACAAAACTGACATTTGATTGCGTACTTCCTCCTCTTATACGTATCCAAAGAAGCCGGCCTCTAGATCACTCATTGTCATACAGGGATCAGAATGTCCCAACTGTATCAGCTGGATTTGAGGCTATATACATCACGGGCGACGTGACCAGCTCGATCTTCGCACAACCTCCCGGTGTAGTCCTCTCGAGGCACAGGCACCCAGATGGTCCTCAAGCCAACCAGATTCCAGCTCTACCTTGTACCACCCTCCAAGCCCCTGACCCTTCACCTCCTGAGATCCATGGGAGAATTGCACTCAGAGTGACTGAAGAAAAAGAAACAGTGCCAGAGACTGGGGTATGATTTCCTGTTGACAATAATCTTTGCTTGGGACTATCTTTTCTTGGTTCAATTTTGCTTTTGTTAATAAAGTACCCAACAGTTTGTTAATTAAATAAAGAAGTTATCTTTTGCTTCACACACTGGTTCAGGTTCTTTGACTTGCGAGCATAAGTCTTGGGTGGATAATTGTTAGGAATGGTTTAAGCCTTGGCATGCTTGTGGAGAATGAATAATTGTTGAGGATGGATAAGGATAGATCTGTAGGGATGGTAGCATGATGGCGATGGGGCAAGGACGATACCTGCGGTTGAGCATGCGTTTAGTACTGGGATGAATGCTGTGGGATAGGTGTAGATGCTGGGATAATAGCTGTGGGATAGATCAGAGCCCACCAGTTTGCTATGTCATTAGTGGGACATAGCGTATGCGTCCAGCCGCTTCCAGATGTGCCGACACCTATGCCTCTTTATTATCAAATAAAACAATATAATCATTGCGATGCAACCACATTTCAACATAAACACAGACTCTTTATTTAAATGCCCAGTTCATTGTAGAGGCCCACTCAACATATCAGTGGAGCGCCAAGATCTCATCAAGTTGTTATGAGACAGGGCTCAAGGGAAAGCATGTACAAATTAAGCAATCTACCAATCCTGCCTTGACATCCACTCCACTGCTCCGCCTGGGGAAGTCACCCAGTAGTTTCTTGGAGCGTTGCGCTGTTCTCACCCTTCACGTGACAGCTCTGGTTGGCAACACGTGGGCACATCCACAGTGGTCTATCAGGTTTTAGTCCTTGCCTCCATTTCACCAAGGTCTGTACATGTCCCCATGCCTTGTTGGTAGGTTCCACAAGACCTGTTCTGCAAAGATGAGGTAGCGGGAGTGCAGATGAGATCCTGAATAGCGAGGATGCAGCAAGCTTCCACGATGTTTCTCACAGTCTCTGGGTGATGCTGCAGGTGGTGAGAAGTACCTGGAACCTGTTGGCCAGGATGCCCAAAAAAAAAGGCCACAAGTTTTTATCCTTTACTTAATTTTTCGCAACGCTCTAGCCTCTGTGCAACAGTCTCGTGTGTAGTTGCGAACAGATCCTCTCTTCACGGGACTGAGGTTATCTTGAAGATGTTAGGGGCTTAACATAGAGGTAGGTTCTGGAGGGAGAACGTGTCATACACCACCCGATGAAGTATTGGGCACATATCATTGTGTCCGTGTCGTTGTGGTTAGGGTCTGGATCTGTGAAGACCCATGATTGAGGTTGCGTTTACAATGCGCCACCTCCTTGTAGGTCACTGGCGTTGGTATATCCTGGGGCATCTTGATAGCTGGACCCATTGGCCTGAAGCTCGATGTACAATGAACATTGCTTAGTTCAGCATTTCATACCATGGCAAAGAGGATGATTGACCTGAAGACGCTCTCTTGTAGCATGTGATTAATTGGAGCCCTAAGTTGGCTGGAGCTTTTGCAAGGCCATCGTGCTTGCATCTGCATGGGGCTCCAACACGGTGTGGGGAAAGTTCCACTTCTGATCTCTACACCTTGCTTCGTGCCAACTTTAACGTTCCAGCTTTCTCTCACAGTGTGGGGCACTAGAGTTATTAGCCTACTTCCATGTATTCTTACGATGTATGGCCTAGCAACCACTTCTCTGACCACAAGGATGCATTAGATGGTGTGTTTGTGGTGGCACCCCTACCGGCGCCATCCTTGCATTTGTTCCTGTGTGTGGTCCAGAGGCACAGGTGGGCGCAGAATCCAGTCCGGAACCTTACAGTCCAGGGCCTCATCAGGCCCTTGGAGCTGGAAGTATGGTGCTTGGCTATGGTCAAACCCCTGTGGTCTTTCTAGCAGTTCCATCAACTTGTCAACACATGGCTGCGTTGTGCGGGATCACTCACTGTAAGTGCTGAAGCAATGACGACTGTCTTCGTATCCTCAGGAGCTCCACCATCAGCTGTCATACAGTCCTACTGCACGGCTCTTTCTTCGGCGATCCATCTTTATCTGTAGACCCACATCACTCTTTGGACGCCTCCTTTTCCTTGCAGTAGAACAGGTGAAAGAGCCTGAAGACAACTTGGCACTGGTGTAGAATGATGGCGGCTACCAAAAAGGGGAGTGCAACGATCCATGGTGGAGATGACTGGATGATGTTGAAGAGCAAGAGCAAGAGCAAGAGCAAGGCTGAAGAGGTTCTGCACACACACAGCATGCTGCACGTGAAAGTGAGATCCAGGTGATTTTCTCCCCCTTTTTAATAGGATGTATCGGTTTCCACTAGGATGTCCTTCTGCGTCCTCTAGACATCCTCCAGACATCCTAAAATAATATCCGAGATACAATCCCCTATACAAACTTTTTTTTTTCCATTTTAATGCTTTATATGCGAGCTGCATCCACTTTCATCCTTTCTATGTCCGTGCTACTACGCTGCATGGACGTTCCGTGCTCCGTTTCGCTTCCTCCCTCTTTCCGTTTTCGCTGGGAGCAGATGCGAGTTGTGTGGATGCACAGTGGATGCCCGAGCGGATATAGCGGATGTGAACCGGATGACGACGGACGTTAGAACGTTTGTTCCCCGTATGTGTAGTGGATGTAGAATAGGATTGCGGCAGAAAGTTCATCGCTCAGAAAGTTTTGTGCAACTCAAAACTTTTTTGCCGCGGATAGAAATCTCAATAGACGGATGCTGGCGGATGATAAAAGCGTATGAATCACGCACGCAGTGAGTAAGAACGGATGCATCGCGTTAACCAATGGATGGCAAGCGTTTTTCTCCATTTTACATCCTCTTTGCATCCGTTGGTGCAGTGTGACATGGGCTTTAATAGCAGTTTCATTCTGGATCATGTAACCAGGAGGTTGACGGTTTCAGAATTGAAGACATTCACCAGCCTCAGCTTTCCAAGAGGGATACATTGGAGATTATTTTTCCTAATGTTTTCTCTGCAGCCTCTGGCCTTGTGTCAGATTCATTCTTTCTTTGTTTCTTCCAGAACAAATTTAGTCTCATTCTATCTGTTTTCAGAGAACTATGCTTCTGGCAGATAGAACCACAGAGCCCCTTTACAATGTTTCTTCCCAACAACATGTTGGTTCCGAACAGTAAAAGCAGAAAAGGAAAATTTAAGACATCCTGAAAAAAAAATTTAGAAAACATTAAGAAAATGCTAACAAAGTAGGGCTTTTCATGGGTTATTCAACCAAACAGTTCAGGATACTTTTTAAAATTTAGTTATTTGATTTTCAAAAAAATAATTGCATTATTTTAAACTTTTCTTTATTTGTTTATCCAGTTAGAGAGACGGATTCAGTACATTGAAAAATATCTGAGCCATTTTGCATGTCCAAACTTCATCTTTAATTTTGTAATTCTGTTGCTGAAAGACCTCTTTCTTGCTTAAAAATCTCAGTACAGAAAGTTTTATCCTTCCTTAGTCATGCTGATGTTTAACCTAGATTTTTTGTTCTTACTCAGAAAGAAGTAGTTTTTTATATGAGGTGTTTTTGCGAGCTCATGATCTAATACAGTTTAGATACCAAGGTTTACCTGTCTTAAATGATCTCATATAGGACAACTTGTCAGTATTAAATGGCTCTTCACTTAGTAACTATTCAAAATTGTAACAGCACCAAATGAAGGGTTTGTCATAGTTTATTTATTTATTCATTTTATTTGTCAAATATGTATGAGAAAAAAACAAGTATAAGTGTGAACATAACATATAAACATATAATTATAAACAGATATAAGTACATACATAATAAATTAGAATGAATAAATGGATAAATGGAAACAATAGGACAGGAACGGTAGGCATGCTGGTGCACTTATGCACGCCCTTCTTAGGAATGGAGTAAGGTCTACAGTAGACAATTTAAGGTTAAAATTTTGGAGGTTGTAGGATATAACAACAGAGTCAGGTAGTGAGTTCCAGGCATTGACCACTCTGTTGCTGAAGTCGTATTTTATGCAAACATTTTATTTTATTAAGTTTGAAGCGATTGCAATTATGGTGACACCTCACATCACATGACTGTTTTTCTAGGAACCGGGCAACCAACTCTCAGTTGTGATGTTGTACTGCCTCACATTCATGGGATCAGCATTTGCGACCTTCACAAGCAAAGTCAATTGAAAAGCCATCAAAAGGTCACAAATAGCTATCACTGGACCACAAGATGCTGCTACTTTGCAGGATTTGCTTAAGAATAGCAACTGGGACTGCTGTAAAGCCATTGTAACTCACTGCTGACAGATGATGCCCAGTGGTGGAATTCAATTTTTTTTACTACCTGTGAGCGTGGCTTGGTGGGCTTGGCAGGGGAAAGATACGTAAAATCTCCAGTCTGAGGTGGTATTTGCCGGTTCTCCAAACTACTCAAAATTTCCGCTACTGGCTATCCGGAACTGGTCAGAACCTTCTGAATACCCACCTCTGATTATGCCATGCTCTTTGCTCACTTTACAATGGTTGGTGGTGCCAATTATCATCATTAAGTGAGGACTACTTATATACAAATGGAAAAACCTTGATTCATGTGGACAATTTAACAGCACTTCACAGAAGCCGGTATCTTGTGAAATTATTATCATTGTAAAATTTAAATTATCATTTTAACCTTTATAGGGAGGTCATAGTTCTTTTTAACAATGAAAAAAATCATTAAAAAAACATTGCATTCTGTACTAGCAGAATTTGCAAAATGTAAAAACCTACTGAAAATTCACATGACAACATTTGCTCATGATCAATACTTTCCTTTCTTCCTAATCCTAACTATTAAAATGGCAGCAATTGTTTCAGATACTCACAAAGAAATGATAACATTAAGTAGCTTGAAATATTCTATTTTCCTTGCACATCTGCAATAACCTTTAAGGCTGCTATTATAATTTGTTAAATGCTCCTAGATGAGCAAAGAAACCGCTTTTCATCACACCACTGGAAAAAGCAATGTGAAGGTTTTAACATTATACTGCTTCATCTTTCAGTTACAGTCTCATATTTTATTTAGCAATACATTCATTCTTCACTGTTTAACAAACAGACATATCACTTTCAAGCTCTCACATTTTTTTTAACCCTCATTTGTACATACCAAAGTAAAAGAGAAAATGGGCACACACGTCGCATCTTGTTAAGTGAATTCCCTTTCTTGGACCAGTCAATTTCCAAGAGCTTAACAGAAGAATTTCATTTTGTTTGAGGAATTTGATGGAAAGGTTGGCTGAAATAAAAATGGAAGAAAATCAGGAAAAGAGCGTGTGCAGTCATTATGATTTAACTAGTGCTATAGCTGAGGTGCTAAGGTTATTTTAAAACTGGAATCAAGAAATACAGCCTTTTATTTCTTCAGTAACTGGAACTCATGATTTCCCCACAAAATATTCTTTTATATTTACAACAGAACGCAGATGTCACATTGATAACTTACAGTTCTTTCAGCCCAAAAACACATGGTGTTCAGCCCAACGACCTGTCAGTCAGCAATGGGAAGGATGAAAATGGAAGCTTTTCTTTATCTTTCATTCCAGTTCTGCTTGATAATTGACACTGAGGGATGAGGGATGGCATCTCACTTTTGATAGCTCTCACAGTCACAAATGTTCACAGATGGAGATGGTGCCTGGCAGATATAAAAACCCATCAATACTCACACTGAGGTACCATTATTGCTGAGACACAAGCTTTCTCCAGTTTTGGTGATAAAGAGATTCCGTGGTTTCCAGGAATGGCTGGGGAGACAGTTTGGTGGAATAAAGAGAGTAATAGTTCAAGGAGGAACATGACCATAGATGCTAGGAATAAGCTTCATTCCCTATTTATTTTGCTGCTACCTGACTCCAAACTAAGGCAAAGGGACAGCAATGCAAATGAAGGTCATTAAGAAAGAGCAGTGATCTTTTCTTTGTTAAGCAATGATCTTAGATACAAGGGGCAAGAAGTTGAATGAGTTCCTGTTCCTTCCAGACAAGTATAGATTACAAAATAGGAAATTAAAGGAAGGAATAGCTCAACAGTTATTGAGAAGGGGACAAAGCCCAGTACTTCCAGAAAAGAGGATCAGAGATAAAGAAGGTGGCCGGTGATAGCAATGTTAAGGATGATGGCATGATAGCAATGGAGTGAGAGATCATTAAAGGTATAACAATAGCACTTAGACTTATATACCGCTTTATAGTGCCTTACTTCCCTCTCTAAGCGGTTTACAGAGTCAGCATATTGTTCCCCAACAATCTGGGTCCTCATTATACTCAGCTCAGAAGGATGGAAGGTTGAGTCAATCTTGAGCCTGTTGGGATTCGATCTGCCAAATTGTTGGTTGTCAGCAGAAATAGTTTGCAGTGCTGCACTCTAACCACTGCACCACCAAAGCTCTAATAAAACTAAATAAATACTCTAATAAAAAGAATTGCAACACTAGTAATTTTTTTTTAAAAGAGAAACAAAATAGAAATGTATTAACTCTTATTCCTTTACCATTACATCTTACTCTTGCTATAAATCAAATGTAAGGAGATACAAAAGATGTCTTGATATTGATAACAATGTATAAAGTTTTATTTTATGTTTTTTTAAATTTGAAAACTTAATAAAATTTATTTTTTTATAAAGAAATGTATTAACTCTTATTTTTAATCTGTTTTCTTTATTAGGAAAAAAAAACATTCTTGCTGTCCTACAGGTAGTTCTCCAGTTACAACAGTTCATTTAGTGATGGTCCGAAGTTACAGCAGCACTGAAAAAAATGAATTATGACTGTGTTTTTGTCATGCTTGACTCTCTATGCAGGCTGGTTGCAACCAGACAACAATAACAGAAGTGGAGAGGGAAGGCATTGGTATGTGAGGGTGGTTTGAGAGGTAAACTCTGAAATGCAAATGTGCCATCTGGAAGCCTGAGCCAGTTCCACCCAAAGATCATCAACTCTGAGACCGTCCGAGGCAGACAGATCGTTGTCTAAACAACTCAGGTGCAACCAATTGGAGAATGAAGATCCAGGCGGGGGGAAAGAGGGGGGATTGTCTTATACTTTTTGCGCACAAAATGTTAGAACTAGCTTTTTCACTTCTGTTCCCACGTGGTTTTTCAGTAAAGTATACTCTTGGAGGGGGGAAAAAATGTCTCAGGAGTTTCTTTTGCTGGCTAGCATATTGGGACCTTTGACCATTTCACACTCAATGACTGTTGCAGCATCCCCATGGTCATGTGATCAAAATTTAGACACTTGGCAACTGATTCATATTTATAACAGTGGCAATGTCCTGGAGTTATGTGATCACCTTCTGCAATCTTCTGACAAGCAAAGCAGTGGTGGGATTCAAAAAAATTTACTTCTGTGGGCATGGCTTGGTGGGTGTGGTTAGGTGGGTGTGGCCATGTGACTGGGTAGGTATGGCTTGTTTTTTACTTTTTTGCAGCCACCCCCTCACCCATTTTTGGGCCTTCTGGGCCTCAAAGGAGTCTCTAGGGGGAGCGTTTTTGCTCCCAGAAGGCTCCTCTGGGGCTCAGGAAGAAAACAAATGGAGCCTGGACACACAGCATTCCCCCTAGCCCCGTTTTGGGACTTTCCTGGCCTCAGAGGAGCCTCTGGGGGTAGCATTTTTGCTCCCAGAACACTCCTTTGGGGCTCAGGAAGAAAAAAAAATGGAGGGGGGTAGACTGAGCCCTTCCCTCTATTTTTTGGCTTCCTGGGCCTCAGCAAGGGGAATCCCAGCACAGCTGATCATAGGAACAGCTGATTGTCAGGAGGGAAAAAAAAGAAATACCTTAAGGGGCGAGTGTCAGGTGGGGGGGTGAGTGAGCATCAGGCGGGTGGGGCAAGAGAGCAAGCGGTCACTGGGCGACCGGGTCAGGGGCATGGCCAGCCAGAACTTACTACCAGTTCAGCACACCAAATCCTCACTATCGGTTCACCCAATCTGGTGCAAATCGACTGAATACCACCACTGAAACAAAGTCACAGGGGAAGCCAGATTCACTTAGCAACTGTGTTATTAATTTAACAATTGCAGTGATCCGATTTAACATCCGTGGCAAAAAAGGTTGTAAACTGGAGGACAATTTTGGGCTTTTCGTGAGTGTAAGTTGGGGACTACCTATATTCATAATCAAGAGTATATTTTGTATTTCAGAATGTCACTTGATAAATATGATACTATTTATTTTTAATTTGAACATCTTTTCAAAGATAATTTATCTGTCTGGTATGAATGACAAAAACACAGCAAATTGTATAAATGAGATTCATGAAGGTTAAAACACTGAAACATTCTCAAACCCTGGAGAACCGTGCTTTCAGAGAAATTGAGAAAAGTTCTTTCTTTTATTTCTCATACCCTTCCAAACTTTCTTATGCATTTGCCCAATGAATATTCATAGTTTCTTTTTCATTTTCTCACCTTTGCAATGTGGTAATGAAATGGCTCCAAGTTGCAAGTGATGAAAATTAATGACTCATGTTTGATTAGCATGCTCTAAGGGGGAAAATGAGAGACAAAGGAGTGTGAAACCAACATACTTCAAAGATTTTTAAAATACAGTAAATATAAAGTGATGGCTGAATGAACAAGAAAGAGAATTAGATGACATCTTAAGATTCTGAAAAGAAATCAAAGTTTTCTGAGCTAAGTATAATTGACATACAGAATGGGATTGCATGGTGAAAATTCTTCATGGTGTCACTCTTGATGAGTGAGATTGGAGGCCATCTTTCTAAAACTCTCAACATCATTTTGTCAACTCCAAAAGGGGTTGTTTCTTCAGAAAATGGATGTGACCCCCATCCTCAATCAATAGTTTCACAATATATTTGTCAAAATGCTAATATTTAAGACATAACAAAGTCATCAAATATAGTTATATTTCTTTCCTTAGCTAGATCAATTGCTTATTATTTATCTCTCTTTTTTGCAAAATCTCTATGAATGTACATTCACCACGAAAGGGAAGGAAGGTAGGAAGGAAGGAAGGAAGGAAGGAATTTTAGATAAGCCTTTTCTAAACATTTTTCTTAATTTTCAGTTCATTGTCTAAAGACACAGTTCCACTTGCCGATGGATGCAAAACATATGCATAAAGGACACAGCAGATGAGCAAAATTTCAGGGGTGGCTCCATCCATTTTCATCTGCTCCAAAAAGTGGGTGCAAATTATGGACACATATGACAGACAACAGAAGAGAGCCACGGGACGTGGGGTAGTGATGGATGATAGCGGGGGATTTAAAGGAATGATCATCAGTAACCGTCTATATTGCAGGATGTAAGGGATGGAAGCGGAATGATACTCATCCAAAGGGTTTCTGGGGGAGAATTTCGAAGCGGGTCTGGAGACGCATTCGAACGTGAAGCCGGATGCCATAGACAGATGAGAGCGGAGTGCATTCAACTTTCAAACTAGAAGTGAAACACGAGAAGGGGATGCCTTGCGTGGATCATAACTTAGGATGCAAAGCATTCAACTGCGCATGGAAGCGGGGGGTCACTGAATTCGGCGGCCAGCGCACAGCTCAAGAAAAGGAGTGCAGCACCCACGCATCCGGCAGCACATAAGCAGAGGAACAGAAACGTGCAGCAAGATAAAATCACTATGGAGCAGGGAAGCACCAATGGGTTCATTGCCTCAGTCAGGCAAGAAAGAGGAATTCCACCGTGCCATCACCGTCTCACCATGCCGCTGCAAGGTGAAGAACGACAGAACTAGCAACCCACCCACTGGTCACTGAACTCATGAAGCTGCTGGCACGCGCTGAGGAGCTCTGCAGGTGGTGGACCAGCGCCTAAGGGCCTCAACACAGCCCTGCTGGCTTAAGGCGCATGCTGCTCAAGCCCGAAGGCCTGCTGCTCAAGCCCCTGATAGGCTTGTTCATAAAACATTGCTGGTGGCATCTCTCATGAAAGGGATGGAATGCACGAGGTCTTCATTTCCTTGCTCATCATCAACTAAGTCCATACATCAAACGTCATTCTTCTCACGATTATCCTCGGACCCACACAGCTTCTTGGAGGTCTCGTTCCTCTCTCTTCTGGTAAAACTTGTTACAGTCTGAAAAGTGTTTGGTTCTGGTGTGTAAGAGCAACAGCTATATTGGACTGTTTCATCATCATGGTGGTGAACAATTGATTGATGGTTGAAGACCAAGACCTAAGGGTGAAGAGTCGTACACACGGCTGCTGACTCATACTGAGATCCAGATGATTTCTTCTCCTTTTTATGAAAATATCGTTTGTCACTAAGGTGTCTCTTCGACAGTACGTCTAGAATACTCCAGACAATGCCTAAATATACAAGATACATCCCAGATACAAATGGTTTTCTCCGTTTTTAAATTTTTGAATGACGAGATGCCATACCTTTACATCTTTTTATTTCCGTGCTACTAACGCTGTGTTTAGACATTCCGTGTACCTTTTGTTTCCTCTCTTTCTGTTTTCAGCTGCAGCAGATGCGAGTTGAGGGGATGCCCAGAGGATGCAGGGAGAATACAGTGGACGTTTAAAACCCATGTCCAACTGCACCACGGATGCAAAGAGGATGTAAAGGGACAAAAAAAACTTGCCATCCGTTGGAAAAGGCGATGCACTGTTGTTGTTACTCACTGTGTACGTCTTTCATGTGCTCTATCCATGAAACATCCATCTCCTGCTATTTCATCTGCTCAAAAAGTTTTCAGCTGCACAAAACTTTTTGAGTGGGATGAACTTTCCGCACGTACAATCTACATCTGCAACACATACGGGCAAACAAACGTTCTACGTCGTTGTCATCCATTACACATCCGCTGATATCCTCTCAGCATCCTCTGGGCATCGCGCAACTCACATCCAATCCAGCGGAAAGCGGAAAGAGAGAGGAAGCGAAAGGTATGCGGAACGTCCACACAGGGTTAGTAGAATGGACATAGAAAGGATGAAAGTGGACGCAGCTTGGATATTAGGATGTCTGGAGGATGTCTAGAGTATGTGGAAGGACACCTAGCGAAAACCGACTTTCCTATAAAAAGGGGGAAGAAAATCACTGGATCTCACTTTCAGTCCAGCAGCCATGGTGGTGCAGACCTCTTCAGCCTTGGTCTTGCTCTTCCACATCTTCCATTGATGTCAACCATGGATCATCAACACACTCTTTTGGTAGCGCCATCATTCAACACCAGAACCAAGCCCTCTTCAGACTGTTTTTCACTTTCTATGCAAGGAGAAGAAGGAGACGTCCAAGAGCTGTCTGGGTCCAAAGATGGATCGGGAGAAGAGTGGAGTACGGACTCTATGACAAGCTGATAGTGGAGTTGAGGAAATGTAACCCCGGTGCATTTCCAGCACTTCATGAGGATGCCACCAGCTATGTTGACGAAGTTGTGGAGCGTCTGAGACCAGGTTGACCAAGGCAAACACCAACTTCCATCCCAGCCTGGACCCTGGACTGAAGATGGCACTGACTTTGCGCCACCTGGCCTCTGGGACCACATGCAAGAAACATGCAGTATCCTGGAGGGTGCCTCCACAAACACCATCAGCATTATGGTCAGAGAAGTGGTGCAGGCCATCAATCGAAGAATATGTGCAGGAGCTCCTCCAGTGTCCCACCACTGAAGAAAGCTGGAGGAAGTTGCAGAGCAGTGGTGTCAGAGTGGAACTTTCCCCACACCATTGGAGCCATAGATGGGAAGCACGTGGCCGTGCAAAACTCAGCCAACTCAGGGTCCAATTATTACAACTACAAGGTTCTTCAGCATCACCTCTTTGCCATGGTTGATGCTGACTTACAAGTTCATGTAACATCGATGCTTCAGGCAACAGGTCAGCTTCAGAATGCCCAAACATCAATGCCAAGTGACCTCAAGAATGGGCTGAATGCAACCTCATCATGGGTTTCCAGATCCAGACCCCCTACCCAAAACACACAAGATGTGCCCTACTTCATCGGTGGTTGATGACGCCTTCTCCCTCAGAACCTACCTCATGAAGCCCTACATTCATAGATGCCTCACCCGTGAAGAGAGGATCTTCACTACAGGCTGTCCAAGGCAAGACGGGTGGTGAGAACGCCTTTGGCATCTTGGCCAACAGTTCCAGGTATTTCACCACCATGCAGCACATCCAGAGACTGTAAGGAGCATCGTGGAAGCTTGCTGCATCCTGCACAATCTCATCGCGCACCCGCTACCCAGTCTGGCAGAACAGGCTCGTCGGACCTCCAGCAAGGCAATGGGACATGGAGCCTGGGGAATGGAGCAAGGGCGAAACCTGATAGACACTGGAGATGTGCAAGGCCCCAACAGAGCTTACGTGAAGGGAAGAAGCAGCGCAACCTCCTGAAACACTGGTGCAACTCCCGCCTGGAGCAGTGGAATGCAAGACAGGATGATAGATGATTAATGATGCTTCCTACAGCCTGTTTCATCACACTGGATGAGATTGGGCCATGTAGTTGGGTGGGCCTATAATGAAACAGGGCATTTAATAAAGAGTTGTGTTTAATGTTCAAATGGTGGATCAATGCTTACATTAGTATTGATAATGAAGGGCCATAGGTGTGGCAGCTGGGAGGGTGGACCATACAGTCCCACTATGCTTGCACTGGAGGTTTATCTATCCACAACTATCCCTTACCCATCCCACAACCATTCTTCCCATCCCACAGCTATCCTTACCCATCCCACAATGATCTTTACCCATCCCACAACTATCCTTACCCATCCCCACAACTATCCTTACCCAATACCGCCAAGCATTGCAAAGGCTTAACCTTTTTTCAAAGTTTTCACCAACACTTTATTAATAAAAAAATGAACCAAGTGTGTGAAGTAAAGATTAACCTTTATTTAATAAACAAACTGTTGACTTGATTAAAAAGCAAAATGACCCAAGTAAAGTGTCTTAAGCAAAACAGTAAAGTGAGCAGGTAAACTGTCAGCCTTCAAGATCTTCTACTATCGCTTTGCATCTTCGGCTGTCATTTGGAACGGGGGGGAGGGGAGGTAGGGATAAAGTCTGGAAGTGAGCTGGAGGTGTTACATGCTTCTGTTGTGAAATGAGGCGGGGAACATACAATAGAGTTTAGGTTTCTATTTCTCGCTTAGCTTTCTTTCTCTGCGCAACTGCAACACCCGTTATCAAAGTATGCAAGGTCAAGCGAACAGAGGCCTCATCATTACCTGAAGCCACATGATCATGTTCACAATTCTAATTGGAATTTCATCTGAACTATTTGGGTGGTGGAACACTTCCATCATTTGTATTGTGATTTACGCGCGCTAATTCCTCAGATTCAGAATTCTTTGGTTGCTACCACTTCACTTCCAGTAAAGATATCTTTTCTCTAATTTAAAGAGTCTAAGAATTTCTTTCTTGATTTTGAATGGAGCTCCGCCTGACAGTAACAACTCAATCTCTGGCACTCTTCTCAGTCATCTGAGGCGTGCTCATAGTCTCAGATGTAAAGGGGCAGGAGCTTGAGGTAGCTGTTGCTGGAGGCTGGTCTGAGGCACCATTGGGGTGCCTGGCCCGAGAGTATAACAGGGGATGGTGTGTGCAGGAAGCTCTCAGAGAGCTGACTCAGTCCCGTGAGGTTGAGAGGCCCTTCATCAAGTACCTGAGATGTGCCAAGACTGATGACAGATGTTTCTGACGAAGGGCTTGGCTGTGGGGTGGAGGAAGGAGGAGTGTAATGGGGCTGTCTGGTCTGCAGCTGGGTGAGGTGAGGCATCTGTGCGTCTGTGGCATCCGAGGAACCTGGGCGCTGGACTGGGAAAGGCTGACTCTGCTGTGGGAAGTCTGGTAGTGGTAGGCTTGGTAGGTGAAGGGCTGTTGAAATCCGTGAAGGCCTGTGGACATTGCCTGGGGTGGAGTAGCAGAACCTGGAGTGGGTAGGAGCAGGTTCAGATGGGCCTGGAGGGTGGTGCAGAAGAGCTGTGATCCTCTCCTTCATCGCCTGGTACTGGGCCTCAGGCATGTTCATGAGGGTCTGCTCACGTACGTGATGAAGGGCTTGCGTTAGAGGATGGTATGTCGAAGTGGATCCAGCTGGGAGAAGAGATATGTGCTGGCTTGTGATTGTGTCCCTGATCTCCAGGAGGACAGTGTGGCTCTGTCCTCCAGTCTGCCTCTCTGCCTGCTTTCTGTGGAGGTGGAGCTGGGGTGGGGGTGGGTTGGTCTCTGGTGGCTGCTTCTTCTTGCTCCATCTGAGACAGGGGATCTCCATGTCCTCCGGCAATGGGGAGTGCAGCTGTCGGGGGGGTCTCGCCATGGGGCCCTCCCAAAGACACCTGCCTGGACATGGTAGCTGTCTCCTGGCTGGAAGAGAGTGGCTGTCTGTGGGCTGATCTGAGGGAAGAGGTTGACAGAGGGGCTACTCCTTGGTGGCAGATCTCACCTCCAGGAAGCTGCACAGGCCATGACATAGGTCTCCCGGTCAGTGAGCTTGACAGCAGTCTGCCCGGATTTCTTCAAGTGCAGCTTGCCATACCAGGTGTGCATATGCTTCCACCATCCAGGAGTATGTCTGAAGTGTAGCCCAGGCTCTCCGCCTTCTCTCTCCAAGTCTGCCTGCTTCCTCTTGGTGTGCGATAGAGCCTGTGGCCTTCCTCACAGGTACCTCGTTCTCCCCTCAGCCATTCCAGCACCTCCTCTCATCAGGTCTTCAGAAATGGAGTCCTGTTTCCTCTCTCCCTTCTCCTTGCCTTGCTCTTCTCCTCTGGCAGGGCCTTCAGGGCCTTCAGCAGCAGGGCTTTGAGGACCTTGGTGCTGGTCCACCACAGCAGCAGCAGGCAGAGAGCACCAGCACGCGGAGAAGCACAGCAGCAGCACCACCAGAGCACCACCAGCAGCAGTAGAAGCACCAGCAGCTTCAGAGCCAGCGCAGGGGTGGATGGTGGTTCTGTCCTTCTTGCCAGGGTGGCAGGAGTAGGCACAGGCTTCTTCTTCTTCCCCATGGTGTTCTCTCAGAATGTCTCTGGCAGCAGGTTTTCCTCTGAATGTGACTACTTGCGAGGTGCATCCTTTTATATCCGAGCTTATGCATTCATCCTCCCAGCTATGCGCAGTGAACCTTTGCATCCGCTAGGCCATCCGCCTATGCATCCTATAGGCATCTGTGATGCATCCCGCGTCATCTGCTACACATCCGCTACGCAATCCGCTCCTTCTGCTATGCATCACTTCCCTATTCTCCCCAGAAGCCTGCGATGTGTCATCCACTTCCATCCACTAGGCTTCCTACGAACATCCGCTTTACATCCCTGCTACATCCTCCCCACGTCCATTCCTTCCGTTGTTTTCTGTCTGTTTTATGCAAATTTTGGGGCACTTTTGAGAGTGGATAACACGGATGAGCCACCCCTGAAAATTTTGCTCGTCCGCTGTGTCCTTTTTGCTATACGTTTTGCATCGTCGGCCAGTGTGACCTAGCCTTACGGATGATAACAGACATAGAACGTCGTGTGTCTGTATGTCTTGGATGTACATTGTACGCGGCGGAAAGTTCATCTGTTCACAAAGTTTTGTTGCAGCTCACAAACCTTTTGCGCACAGATGAAATCACAGTGGATGTGGATGCTCAATGGATAGAGCATATGAAACATGTATGCAGTGAGTACAACAAGGATGCATAGCATTTTCCAATGGATGGCAAGCTTTTTTAACATTTTTACATACTATTTGCATTACCGGGTAAAGTGCAGTGGGACTGGGCCTTAAAATTCTAATGAGCACAAAGTTAGTTTTTGACATACTTGATCATTTGTGACTAATTACAAAAATAAAATCCTAGGAATTGTAATTTTAAAAACCAGCGCAATCAAATAATTTTAATCA
Source organism: Laticauda laticaudata (assembly GCA_004320025.1). Classification (NCBI taxonomy): domain Eukaryota; kingdom Metazoa; phylum Chordata; class Lepidosauria; order Squamata; family Elapidae; genus Laticauda; species Laticauda laticaudata. Next base: position 49,805 of record BHFT01024079.1, on the reverse strand, counting down.
CATCAAAACCTACTGGTAGCAATTCACTTAGGTTTTAGGTGATAGGTGTTGAATCTGCATTGACTCTGCATGCAAACTGAATGGAACCTTAGCAGCAAGATCTGGTGCGATCCAAGCCTATTCTCTACAAGTGAATCTTATTGCTTCTTCAGAATGGCAAACAATAACTATTTATAAAAACATGGGCTGAACAGGGCCATAGCTTTGTCCACAGAACTCAACAGAAAATTTAAATGCAGTTAATAAAACATTCAAAAGCATCCATAGGATCAGAAGCTATTATCAAAATAATCCATGCAACATCACATTATTATGAAAGAAGTTCATGGCAACTTGAAAACTAGCTGGTCCAGAATGCAGGACCATCAGCAATAATGTGAATGCCATGGCATTCAATAAGAATAGAACTGGAAGGGACCTTGGAGGTCTTCTAATCCAACCCCCTGCTCAACCCTATACTTTTTCAGAAAAGTTGCTGTCCAGTCTTTTCTTAAAAACCTCCAGTGACGAAGCACCTTCATCTTCTGAAGACAAGCTGTTCCACTGGTTAATTGTCCTCACTATTAGGAAGGATTTTCCTAATTCCAGGTTACTTCTCTCCATGATTAATTTCCACCCATTATTTCTTGTCTTACCTTCTGATGCTTTGAAAAAATGTTAATCCCATCTTCTTTGTACAGCCCCTCAAATAATGCACACACACACACACACCAGTCCTTCTTTTCTCTAGACTAGCCAAACCCAAATCCTGCAACTCTTCTTCATATGATTTAGTCTCCAGGCCTTTAATCATCTTATGTGCTTTTCTTTGCACCTTTTCCAAAATCTCAACATCTTTTTTGTAATGTGGTGACCAAAACATAATGCAATATTACAGGTGTGGTCTTACTAAGGATTTATAAAGCAGTACTAATACTTCAGGTGATGCCTCTGTTTATACAACCAAGGATTGTATTATCTTTTTTCACTGCTGCCCCACACTGCTGGCTCATGGTTAAGTGATCATCCAGTATGATTGAAAGACCCCTCTCATAGTTACTGTTTTTGATCCAGGTTTTTCCTAATCTGTACTTGTACTTTTGGTTTCTTCTGCATAGGTGTGAAACTTTGCTTTTCTCCACATTAAAATTCATGTTGTTAGATAGGGTCAATTGTTCTAAGTCTGTCAAGATCTTTTTGGATCCTGAGCTTTGGCATGAGCTATGTAATACCATTGCTCCCAGGTGCACTTCAAGATGCTAATTATTACCTATAAAACCCTTCATAGCATTTGGCTTAGCTATTGATTGATGACCACCTTCTTTTTCTTTTTCTTTTTCTTTTTCTTTTTCTTTTTCTTTTTCTTTTTCTNTTCTTCTTCTTCTTCTTCTTCTTCTTCTTCTTCTTCTTCTTCTTCTTCTTCTTCTTCTTCTTCTTCTTCTTCTTCTTCTTCTTCTAAGAATGTTTATGTTTATGTAACCATACATGTACATTCTTTCCATTATTCAGAAATAAAGTGTGGAATAAAATTTATATAAACTCCTTATAGATGCATTTCTAGAGGATAAGTAGACCCTTCATCAATTGCAAGGCACATGCAACTCAGAATTTTGTATAATACCTAAACAAATCATCAGCACAAGAAAAGAAAATTATCCAAATAGAATAAATTAAGGAAAGAAAGAATTCTTAACCTATATAAAAGAATCACATTGGCAGCTGGCTCTAATTTCATAAATGAATGACTCATAAACTACCTTGATTTATTTTCTATACTTTAGCAGTAGAATCAGATTATTAAGATCCTTAATCAGTGGAAAGAAAATAGAGTTTCAAATGGAATAAAAGATTATGTTGTTTTCTCTTATCCTCAACTTTTTATGCCCTCAAATAGAATAATTAATAAGAAAATGATTATTCCAATTGTGTTTTATAACAGCCTCCTCTCTTGCCTTTCTCTTTCCCAGTCAGCATGAAGCTAAAAAGCAAATCAGTAATTTTCATCTCCCACATTTTTAATTAATTCAGAATGTGAAAGGTTAATTTTGAAGTAAGTTGTTATACAAAGGAGATAGCAGGCACCCTGATGAGTGGTGGATTTGTTGTGATCTCCTCTGCTCTGACTGAACTGGTGCTGTTCAGTTCTGGATAAAGGGGCTCATTATCTCCAAATAATCATCCAGATGCCATCTCAATGAAGTCATACTAAACTCAGTGGTGTTTAAGCCAAAGGGTTCATAATTAACAAGGTGGCAAAGCCTATATTCTACAAATTGTCTCCTGAAATAGGATTTTTTCCAAACTCCCATTAAGACAAACCAATAATTTGTTTCCCCTATTTCCACCCAGATCACAAGGATATCTGGAATAGAGAACAATTTTTGAAAAAAATAGCATTCCTACACACCAAGAATGTAACTTCAAAGTCTGTGTGTGTGTTTTAAGATGTTTATATAAGTAAAAATGCTGTGTAAATGGAAAATTAAAAAACAGTGGGAAGATAGTGGTACTGTGGGACTCAATTAGAATAAAGATTTAACATAAGCATATATCTATATTTAGACTAAGTACATATAAACAAGAAATGCAGCAGCTGTTCTCAAACACCTAAACAGGATTCCTTTAATGTATACAGTAAATGCATAGAACTTCCCAGTGTAGAAATGCAATGAAACACAATTCTTGCTTGTGATCCACATTTGTGTAGTTCTTTTGTCATATTAAAGTTAAGCCATAAATTATGGATATTGGCAAAACAATTCAAGAGATTTCAGCTGTTTTGTTGGGAAAGAAAGGGAATCCAGGATAATTGTATAGCTCAAGGCTGAAGCAGATCTTGAAGAATTATAGTAGAAATAGTAGCAGTCTTCAAGCCCAAGATCTTTGAGATAGGAAAGGGCCTCTCTCCTAGTGGTGTTAAAGGCTAATTTTCCTTAGAAAATGCTGTGTATTTTATTTCCTTAATACAATGCTGTGTGTTTAAAGTTTTGTATATTTCTTTTTAATTTTTTTTAGTATTTTAGCCACACAAACTTATAGTTATTAACAACTAGATTGCTGAATTTTCAACAATAGCCAATGATACGAGAAATCATCTGGTGTCTCCCTTATACTTTTAATTTAGTTATGTTATCTGTGTGTGGGGGGGGTGTTCAATATTATTTTTTCAAAAATATGGGTGGTGTGGTTGCTTAGCAGTTAAGATGCTGGCTTGTTAGCTGGAAAGCCGGCAGCCCCGGTTTGAGACCCAATCACTACATGACAGGGTGACCTCCTGTCCTTGCCCCAGCTCTTGCCAAACTAGCAATTCAAATGCAAATGCGAGTAGATAAATAGGTACCACTTTGAAGGTAACAGCACTCTGTAATGTTGTGCTGGCCACAAGACCACAGAAATGTCTTCAGATATCACAAGCTCAATGATCTTGAAACGAAGATGAGCACTGACCCCTATAGTCAGCAATTAGTGGAGTAGAATCTGCAGAGGCTACTATCTTACCTTTTAAATATAGATTATGGGCTGTCACTGATACTCATTATGTTCCTGGGATTCTTAATATGTCTATATTTGATAAAATAAATTTATGCTTTTATGCTAAAGGAAAATAATGAAGATAACTGGGTCCTACTACTATCCTTATATCTGATTCATAATTTATAAGCATTCCTATGTATAATACTTCACTGAAGTTCTAGATTTTGGAGAGATACAGATTTGTCATAGCAGGATGGGTGTAGGTTTATGTACGTCTTCAATTATGTCTAATCTTCTGCTTATTGCATGAATTTAAATTAAAGCATCCCCAACAATTAGCTCTCTAGACTCCAACAGTACAATCTAGCAGAGGGCATTCCAACACCATGGTTAAATTCTTCTTGCTAACAGTGGAGGTGGACTCTGGTCACAGCACAATTCTGCCTAATTGCTTAATTATTTAAAAGCTGATTGAACAATTGGATTCAGTTTAAAAAGTTGACTTCTTTAGGAGAGCTACATCTATTACAAGCTCACTTGAAGAATTAAAGACTGATTGAATTAACAGGAGGAAACCATTACACTCAGGTGCTTGGAACTTGTTCAACAAGAAATGTCCTGAAATTTCTTTTCAGTTTTACTAATTCAAAAATATATTCTGCCACATTTCTGGGAAATTCACAATCATACAAACACATGGATCTAACAGAAAAAAGAATGACCACAAAACCTAAAATACAATTTAGTAAAAGAAGGTCACCTTCCTGAAACTTAATCCAGTGCTTTTATATAATAGTAGAGAACCCTTGGAGTAGGTAAATGAGTCTTTTTTAAGGGGTTGAAGGAGAGTGGGGAATGAAATTATTACATTTAATTGGGGAACAATCTCATTTGACTTTTTTTAAGAAGATAGATTGGTTTTGGAAATTGGCCTTTGTAGAGTTGTAATTGCAGGAATGTTCCAATCTTGGATGGCAAACCTCAGATAAAGAATGTTTCCAAGTCAAAACAACTCAGGCAAACAAAGTCATTAATCTATGGATAAAGGAGGATTAGAGAGGGGAAGTAGACATATGTTAGACTTTACTAGAGATAATTAATTGTATGGATTACTGTGCTGAACAGTAACCAAAGTTAAGCAGTAACCAAAGTTAACCAATGATTGAGGATAAGTAAAAATGTGTATAAATGCAAGACTATATACTCCCAATAAAGATCATCATGATTCAGTTGTTCATGATCAAACAACTCGACTGCCTCGTCATTACAACAGATGCTGAATAATCATATAATGGCATATAATGGGCTGTGCTAAAATAACTCCCTGATCCTGCTGTTATGTCTCTGGTACACTAAGCCCATGGCTGTTATCCTCTGCCAAGGAGGCCCAAGGCCTGAAGCCCCAACCAGTAATGGAAAGTTTGATGCCTTTGCCAGTCCACCAAGTCCAGCAAGCTTTCAAGGCCAGGACAACTCTGATCATATTCACAAAAAATTTCTGTTGCTTCTCGTCACCATTTCCAGCTCCATGCTGCACTCCACCAGAGGAACAGGATTCTATACCAGCCACTCCACCAGAGGGAGAATTTCCCCAAAGCAGAATTTGCTCACTCTCATGCTCCATCCATTCCTTCAGTGCATTTCTCTTTTTCCTTCTCAAGTAGAATTCTGTTTCCTTTTGTTTTGTTTGGTTCTACAACCCAACAAGACAGACACAGACTCCAGAGAGTAATTAGTACTGCAGAAAAAAAAATCACTACCAACCTGCCTTCAATTGAGGACCTGTATACTGCATGAGTCAAAAAGAGAGCAGTGAAGATACTTACAGACTCCTCACATCCCGGACAAAAACTGCTTCAACTCCTATCCTCAAAATGATGCTATAGAGCACTACATACAGAACAACTAGATACAAGGACAGTTTTTTCCTGAACGCCATCACTCTGCTAAATAAATAATTCTCTCAACACTGTCCAAACACAAGTATAAATACAAAGTCTGCATTACTATTACTCTTAATATTCTCATCATTCCTTATCGCCCATCCCCTCCCATTTGTGACTGTATGACTGTAACTTTGTCACTTGTATCCTTATGATATATACTGACTGTTTCTTAGTATGATTTGATTGTTTATTGTACCCTATGACTATTATTAAGTGTTGTATCTGATGATTCTTGATTCTTCATGAATATATCTTTTCTTTTTTGTACACTGAAATAATTTGCACCAAGACAAATTCCTTGTGCATCCAATCACACTTGGCCAATAAAGAATTCTATTCTATTCTATTCTATTCTATTCTTTCTGCAGAAATCTTTTTCTTTCTCAAACCCTTTATTGTATTGAAACACACCTCAAAAAAGAAATGGTTTTACAGAATGAGAAGCAATTGTGTTCAGAATGCAAGAGGGGAAGTATTTTCAAATGCCTAAAGATTCCTGTCCACCAGAATGATCATTGTTAACAAGCTCTAATCACTTTTATCTTCCAGGCAGATATTCAAGTTTTCTGGTTTCTCATAAACTCCCAGTACTAGATGTGCCAAAAATAAAACTGAAATGATTTTAGGACAGAGATAGCAGACCTTACGTATCCTTGATTTGTGCATGCCAGAAAATTAAACTGACAAATGAGAAGGCTGACAATACCAGAAAATATACAGGCAAGAATGGGATCGTAGTTGTACCAACACAGCCACCAGTGAGGACAACACATTTCCACACTGATCCTCTACAGAAAGTATTGGACCTGAGTGGATGGTCCAAACAAATTCGTGATGGTAAGTTTTTGGGGACGCAAAGAAGAGAGAGATTTATTTTAAATTAGCAGTGAGGAAATGCCACTAAGCCATTTTCCCACTTTGAAAAAAAAAAAAAGCAGAACCAATGACACAACACAGGAAGGAAAAGCTATATTTGGATTCTCTATAAAATACAATGAATTAGAATTCATGATTAAAAACATATATGAAAATACTTTTGGAATCACATATAAAAAACCCATATAATGCAAAACTATCAACTGCATTTGTATACCATGCTGAGTTTTCATCTCAGATTTTTTTTCTACTTTAGGGTATTTTGTGAAAGTCAGTATAACTGGTTGGAAATGGCAATATGAGTTATATATAAAATAATAATAATAGTTTTTAAAAGTCTACTTAAGTTCAATGTGTTATGTACAAACCTAAGACATGGGTTGATTCTGTAAAAGAGCTTTAAAGGAGACGGGCAGTTCAGAAATGTGAAATGTAAATAAATACAATAAATGAATAAAGAAAAAGTTATGCATGTTCTTTAAATGCAGCAAGAGCACTATATGAATTTAGAAAACTGGGACGATTGGAATAACCAGTAAAAGTATTTTACTGCTGGGGCATTGAACATAAATGATGGACTCTGCATTTGTGACTTGCAATGTTTGTGCAGTTTTGTGTTTTTGCATGATAACAAACTCAGATATATTTGCAGCAGTGACAATTTGTGGTTCTTAAACAAAAATCTAAAGGATTGGAACAGTGAATGGCATGCTTCAACTGATGAGAAAAGGTGCAGGCTTAACAGATTAAACAAGGCACTACAAGAAGAGCTCTGAGTGGATTTTTCTCCACTCATATCTAACCATAGTACAAACATATTTCTTTGTTTTTCCAATAAATTTTTAATTTTTATATTTTAAAAACATCTCTTTTTGTGAACAATGTGGTTCCAGGTTTTTACATTTCAATACAAACATGACCACAGTTACATCTTCATCTTTCATATTCAATTTCATGTCGTATTATTACTTATAATAGCCGTTGGTTTTAAATTTGAGGCTAGCCTATTATTGTGGCAGGATGTTTTTTTCTACATCCTGATTGGTTGGGAGTTTGGGAGTCTTTGTCTGTGTTTTTAATTGGGACTTGGAGTTTGTTTGATTGGGGTGGTTTCTGTTTCTTCTGTCTGTATTGTGGCTGATTGGCTGGAACACTCTTTCTCGTATTGGAGGGCTTTTCAGTGCAGCTCTGGCTTCGCGTCGACAAAGGACGGCTATTATCTATTAGCGAAGCTAGGTTTCATGCTGGGTGCCTGGTGGGGGGGGTGTTTGAGCTGGAGGCAGTCAGAGGGAGTCTGTTTGTGCCCGCGAGGTGTTTGCCTGGCGTTTGGTGGTGGAGATTTACTATTTGAGGAGTGCGGCTTCAATGATTGACAGCTGGTGAAATCATCTCTTCTATTCATGCTTTCAAGGTGCTTTTTTCAATCTCTCTATGGCTATTCTGTGACGATTCTGTGCTGGGGTGTTTCTATACTTGGCTAGGGTTTGGGTTGCATTGAAGTTGTTGGTTGTGAACTGTCGGTTTTCATGTGTTGGACTAGTGAGAGGTCGTTCCAGTTTTTTTACTGCATTTTTGTGTTCAATCCAGGCGGGTACTTATCTTCTATTGGTCTGTCCAATGAGTGGCCGGGTCAGATGCCAGGGAACTTCCTATATGCGTTGGTTTCCAGGTCAATTTTGTCTTGGGGTTTTTAAGGAGTCATGCTATTTTTCTTGTTGTTTTTGAAGGCAGTCTTATGTGATGCCGTGTGTAGTAATCTTACTGATTTGTCTGTAGTATTCTTATATGGGCAGCGACAGTGTTCCATAGGTCTGTGATCTTCTAGGTCTCTGTTATGTCTTGGTGTGTTTTTGTGATCAAACTGTAATTTTTGTATTTTGTGGAAGCCATTGGCTTGTCATACTTTAGTCAGGGTGCATAGTTCAGCTCCTTTATATGTGTCTTGTCTGCCAGGTCGTTTGGTTCTGGTGATTAGTGGTTTTGGCCCGGGGGTGGTGGGATTGGGCATTGAGGTAGCGGTTGGTGTATGTTTTTCTCTGGTATAACGGTGTGTCCCTAGTTCATCCTGTTCTTTGTAGATTATACATCAGGAATGGTAGTTGTTTGTTTATTTCTGTTTCCATGGGAACTTGATTTTGGGGTGTGTCTGTTAGGTGTGTTTAGGAAATTGTTTAGGTTTTCTTGTTTCCATGGGGCCAAATCAAAATGTGTCATCGATAGTATCTAAGCCAATAGGTTGTGGGCTTTGTGGTGCGATTTAGCCAGGGCTCTGGATCAAAGTTCTTCCCTGAACAGGTTGCAATGACGGGGTGACAGTGTGATCGCATAGTCGGCTCTTCATTTTGCTTTGTATGCTTTGTCCTTTGTATATGAAATCAGTGTTTGTTGAGGGCCAGTGTTCTCTTAGTTCCATGAGGTGTTTTTAGCTGGTTGGTATTTTATTTTGAATGATTTCAAGAGTTTCTTTTTACGGGACTTGCAGTGAATAGTGAAACACGTCAAAACTTAAAGCAGGTCCTTCTTGTTCTACAACAGCGTGTAGATATCTTTGATCATTTTCTAAGAAGTGGTATGAGTTTTGTGACATATGAAAGCTGCGTTTTCAGCGCATGGGGCTGTAGTTGTTTTGCTAGTGTTTAGCTAGGTTTTGTAATGGTGGTTCCTTTGGGAGCTGACAGTATGGGTCTGAAGAGTATGCCTTCTTTGTGTATTTTTGGGAGGCGCATATTATTGGGGCTCTAGAAGATTTTTCTCTTGGAATGGATCGTCGCTGTTGATTTTCTTTTGTTTATGTGGCTGGTTATATTTCTTCTTGTTTCACGGGTTACTTACATGGCATGCTGTTCAGCGCCCTTCGGGTATTCATCCACATCATTGTAGTTTCCTTTTTTTAAAGTTGTTAGCAACGTTTCAGCAGAATCCATCTGCATCATCAGTTCTGTATTGAGTACGTCTGTGAGTCAAGGTTATAAGGCCGTTTAGTTTAAATTTGAGGCTAGCCTACTGTTGAGCCAGAATGGTTTTATCTTCATCCTGATTGCTTCGGAGTCTTGGTCTGTATTTATTTGGTCTGGGTTTGCGCTTAATTGGTGTTCTCTGGTTTCTTCTGTCTGTTTTAATGGATTTGACTGGTGGCACAACTGGTTTCCTGTATTGGAGGCTTTCAGTGCATGCTTGGCTTCGAGTAAAAGGAGCTAACATCTATTAGGAAGCTAGATTTCATACTGGTGCCTGATTGGGGTATGTTTTGAACTGGAGGTATGTTGAGCTTTGGGTGTGTTTAGAGCTGGAGGGAGTCTGTTTTGTGCCACCGTGTTTGCCTGGCTTGTGGTGTGGAGATCCTTCTGTTTGAGATGGGCAGCCTTCAAATGATTGACAGTCTGGTGGAATCATCTCTCTATTATGCTTTAGCGTCTTTTTTTCATCTCTAAGGCTTCTCTGACTACATTCTGTGCTGGGGTTTTCTAATAGTGACTAAGGTGATGGTGCCATGAAGTCGATGCTATGATCTGTTGCTTTCATGTGTTTGGACTAGTGAGGAAGTGTGTTCCAAGCTTTTTTACTGCATTTTGTGTTCATCCAGGTGATATTATCTTCTGTTGGGTCTGTCCAATGTATGTGGCCGCATGAAGCACAGGGGACTTCGTATATGCCTTAGTTTTTCGCAGGTCAATTTATCTTTTGGGGTTTCTTAGGAATGGCTGCTATTTTTCTTGTCTGTTGAAGGCAGTCTTGATGCTGATGTCTGTGTCGTATCTCACTGATTTTGTCTGTAGTACTCTTCTATAGGGCAGGAACAGCTCGTCCAGTCGGTCTGTCATCTTCTAGATCTTTTATCTCTTAGTGTGTTTATGTGGATAACTAGTGATTTTTATTTTGTGAAAGCCATTGGCTGTCAGTACTTTAGTCAGGGTGCTTAGTCAGTCCTTTATATGTGTTCTTTATATATAGTATATATTTGTTTTTTTAAATTTCGTGGTATTTTACATGTGTGCTGTTAGCTTCCTTCGGGTATTATCCCACGTCATTGTAGTGGCTTTTAAAGTTGTAGGCACGTTCAGCAGAATTCATTGCCATCATCAGGCTTTATGTATGCAACTCAAAGCCTGATGATGGCAGATGAGATTCTGCTGAAACGTTGCTACAACTTTAAAAGCACTACAATGACATGGTATAATACCCGAAGGAAGCTGAACAGCATATATATATATATATATATATAATTAGTCAGATTCCGCACGGTATTATTTTACTTAATTACATTCCAAATCTTCTATTTATTTAAAAAATATTATTCTGTTCAATTAATTTTAGAAACTGATCATGGTCTTTCCATTACAATTCTCATAGCTCATTTTAATTTTATTCATTGCTTTATTAAATATCAATTAATATACTTATAACAAATTCCCATTTCCATATCTAATTCAATGAAATCTATATCTGGTTTTACAATAATCCTTTGATTAAAAAAAATTAGTTCTGTTCTATTTCTTAAAATCTATGTTCTTATGTACTTGCAGAATCCCCTTTCCTGTTCTTCTTCTACCCATTGTCTCTCATCCTCCTTTATTTTCATTTTTGTTTGCTTTCTGCTTCCTATCATTTTTCTGGTTTTTTTTTTCTTAATTCCCCTTTTTTCCTTTATTATTTCTCTTCATTTCTTATTCCAATTATTTATTTTATTCCACTTCCTTTCTTGATTTTTCCTCTGTAATTCCCTCTTCTGCTGTTTCCTTTTCCTTTTGTTTAATTTTCCAAACAATTCCCCCTTTAATTATCACATCAAATCTCAAGTTTTTAGTTTTAATCCTTTTTTTCTCTTGTTTTAATGTTAATTGTTCCACTTGTTCTTTAAAACTGGTTTCATGTTTAACTGCTCCGTCTCTGGTTCTCTTTGTTCTTCTTCAATCTGCGTCACCATTTCTAATTTTTGTAGTATAATACTACACATTTCCAAGCTTTCTTTCATCATTTCCTTCATATTTTGCAGTTCCAATTTTATTTCCACACATAATTCTCCCATTTTGTACACTTCTTCTTCTTTCCCCCTTTCTTTAATATTTATGTCCAGTCCAATTGTCCAATAATTTATTACAACCAGTGTCTTTTATATTTAATTTCAACAGTCAGTGTGCATAAATCTTTGTTTCCAGGTTCTGTGATGATCCGGGGCGGGGCACAAAGGCAACACAGTCACATAAATAAGAAAAGTCCCTTTAATGCCTCCAACTTTGCCTCCAATGTCTAGTTACCTTTGGCTGGAGAAAAAACTCTCCCCAAAACAGTCTTAAAGTGGAAGAAATTCAGTCTGAAAGCAAAGTACATATAAAGTGTAAATAAAAATCCTCAGAAACCACACTGCAGCAATTAACTGGACAGGGCAAGATAAGGAACTGTAGACTTCAAAGACAAACAAAACATATACAGTTGGGAAGATGCCTGGAATCCAGATAAGAGCTCAATAATAAAAAATAACTCACAATTTGTTTCCAACAAGTTGCTATGCACAAACTCCCTTTTTAAACACTGTGTTCCCAGCTGCAGCTAATGAAGGGAATCAGGACCCTTTGCTCCCCCATAAGCCACACAACTCACATTGCTCCCTTCTCCGTTCCTCCCTGCATGCCCTAGGATGAAGAGGGGGTGGGGCTGGATCTTCCTCTGAATTCTCTCTCGCTTGTTCTACCTTTCCTCTGCTCTGCTCAGCTGGACTGTGCGCTTCCCTAGTTTCTTCCATAGCCAATGAGCCATACTCTCATTCCCTGTCAGCTGCCCAGTCTCCCCCTTGGAATCAGATTCCAACAGGGGCATGACAGGTTTCTTCTGTTAATTTCTTTTCCAAGTTTTTCCCAAAGTCACCAAATAATCCCAGAGCAATTTCTTCACATATCTTTTTTTCCTTGTGATGAGGAAAGTATTAGTATTTAACTTTTCAGGGTTTTTATTTTATTATAATGTAATTCCTTTTATTTCCTTTCAAATTCCAATTTTAAAAAGACCAAGCACTTTTCAAAGAGTCACTGAAATTTTTCCTTTACCATTAGGTGGCACTCTCAGTTCTATTTCCACATTCCACCCTTTCTTTTCACTTTTTTCCTGTTTTTTGAAGCTGCTATTAATTTCTCTAATTCCAATTATTAGCTATTATTTCTTTTTAAGAAATTCAATTTCAGCATTTAATTATGCCTATTTAGTGCCAAAATCCTAATAATTATCCAGTTTAATTTCCAAGCGTTTTATAATCCAATATTTTCCTCTGAATTTTTCACTTCCAAATTAATTCTTTTCAAAGTCCAAAGCCAATTTTCTTCATTCTCTCTCTGGTTACCACTTGTACAGTGTTTCATAAAAAAATTCTTTGTTTCTTAATTCCGGGTTACCTTAATTTCCATGTATTTTGCCTGGTTCACACATCATTCATAGCTTCACCACTCCAGCACAGTCTTAGTTTTCCCGAACTGCCTCCTATCTTCATGGTGGCCATTTTTGACCACTGCTGTAACTTGTCTTTGGAGGGGGTTTACCTTGTCAGGGAGGGGAGATGCAGCTCCTCTTGACCCTCCAGGCAGTCCCCCTTTTCTTCACCACCCTTCCAGGGTGGTTCTGGTCTCTATCTGGACCCTCCAACAAGTGAACACAGAGTGAAACTGTGCACAATCGCGGATTCCGACGCAACAGAAGCACAACCGGAAATCATTGTATAAACATATTTCTGATGACTATGCAAGATGCTGGCTTTATATTTGTCCCCAGCAGCCAATAACTGTGTCAGCTTTAAGTTGTCCTTAGGTATATCAATTTTAAAGTATTTGTATCCCCATTAAGATGCCTTTGTCTAGTGCTGGTAAAGTCAGTCTTACTTCCCTGGTCATAACATTAGAGGAAAAGTCAGGCAGACAGTGGAATCAGAGTAGTACCTACTGACTGTTAGAGGCTACTATAGGCCCATTTCTCCTCTTCTGATCCCTGGTCAGGATTTTTGGCTACCAAAATGCTGTTATTTTTTTCTCCGTACAAAATGAGACACAATAAAATTGCACAATAATAACAGACTGCTCTGCCAACAGTACTGCAGGTACTTTAATGCTTTGGTCCTTACTGTTTAGCACAAAGCTTCAATATCAAAACAGTGAAATGACAGGGCTAACCAGCACATTGCCTCTCAAACAAAGCATAGAGGAGTCTAGTAGCCAGAATTTGTTGTATAAAGAAAGGAAAAGAATGGGAGAGACATTCTAAAAGTGTTGTTTGTGACTCAGCTCCTTTTCTGACTTAGATTTTTTAAAAAATTCAGTGTAGGTTGTAACAGAATGGAGTGAAGGAGGAATACAAATAACAGACTAAAATGAAAGTGGAATATTTCAGTGAACCCTCCCTATTCCTGCTGCACTGCTTGGGATTGCTAAAGGCTTCTCTTGTTGGCTGGTGACATAGGAAAGTGTAAGACAGCAAAACAAAGAATTGTATTTGTTACACATTGCACATGCAAAATCAGGACAACACCATTTGGTAGGGAATAAGAACATACACAATAGAGGCAGAATGGGGATTTGCTATTTTGGGCCAGAATACTTTTCCAGTGATCAAAAGATGGTGGTAGCAGTTTAACTCAACAGTGAGAAGACTAGAGGAAGTTAGTCTAATTAAGGAAGATAATCAAATAAAGGTGCTAACAGGGTGAACAAAAACAGCCTCTACAGGTTAGAGAGGTAAAAAAAAAATTTTGAATGTGAGGGAGCACAATAAGAATATTCCGGCCTTCGTAGAAGTAAGCCCAGTGCCTTTCAGGAAGGAAAGGTACTGGAAACAAAAGATAGGCAAAATAGCAAAGGACATGCAGCTGGATCTTACAACAAAAGAAAAAGGGCTTGATAATTAGTTACTTCCTGCTACAAGGATCTGAGATAAATGTACTGCAACTGGACCCTTAAATCTACTCCACCTGACTGACTGGCTATACAAATGGGCAGAGGGATTTCATTCAAGGAACTATGTTGTGAATTATCTGGATGATAGGCCACAGGAACAAAATAGGTTGCATTTCAAAAGGACTGGTTAAAATATGTTTGGCTGAAGCAATATATTGATTAGAAATGTTTTAAATAAAATCCTGTAGGATCTAGAGCAAAAAAAGGAAGTAAGGAGCTAAAATGAAGTCTTGTACATTTTAGGAGAAAGAGAAGGTATTGGTACAATGAGTTTGTGTTCCGTCCGGAAAAAGGTGAGGTAGACCAGGTTCCAACAAATAAATGTCTTTATTTGTAACAGCAAGATAAATGGAACAGTTCGGCTCTAGCCACAGCAGCCTTTATATACGGCTTGCGTGCCGGCTTGTAGCCAATGACATTAGTTTAATTTAACCACCTTTTGGCGTTTCCTTTGGATTGGTTCCTAGCGAACCAATCCCTATGCTGGCTTGGCTTTCTTAAGCCAATCAGATTGGAGAATTTGAGTAAACTATTTTCATACAGAACACCTCCCCTCTTTAGTTTAGTCCTACGTGGTGACGTAGTCATGCAGATAGGTGGGGCTTCTTCTGACTCTACTGGACTTGCGCGGTTCATTTTCGCAGGAGATTTCAACCGGTTTCGGATGGGGTTGCTGTCTCTCGGCTCTTCTCCATGGAACCACCTGGAAGGTGAGTCAGCCATTTTACTGGCGCTTGAGTTTCTCAGGCCAGTAGTTTTGCCGCTCCCTCCTGGTTTCTCCGGGCAGGTCAAGCTGGCTTGGCTGGCCCCTTCGTCTGGATTTTCCCGCAAGTTTCTTCTAAATGTAAGTTTCTTCTTTGCTCTTTTTGTTTGTTAAGGTGTTCTGGGTTTATTTTAAATGGTTTCTTTATTATTTTCTTGTATTCCCCCCCTTTGGTTTGATTATCATCATTTTTTTTATTGTTTGTGGTTGTGCATTTGTGTTTCTTTCAATGTTTCGGGAACGAAGCTGGTCTATGTGCCACTTCCATTCCCCTCATCGTCTACTGTTAGTTGGGAGGACCGGGGGCCTGTAATTTGTATGATTGTGCCTGGAAGCCATAAGGGGTCCCAGGTGAAATTTTTTGCATAGACTAGTCGCTGATTTCAAATGTTCTGAAAGGGGTGGAGGAGTCGGGGGTCTTTCTGGCGTATAATTTGGGTACAATCTGTCTAATTGCGACCTAAGTTTTCTTCCCATTAATAGTTCCGCCGGGCTTTTGTTGGTCACAGTACTGGGTGTGATATGTTGGAGGGTGAGTAGGCCGGTTAATTTTATCTTGGACATCCCCAATGTCCATTCTCTCTAAATCCTCTTTTGTAAATCTGACCATTCTCTCCGCCCTACCATTTGCAGCCGGGTGGGCCGGCGCGGTTAGTGCATGGCAATATACCTAGGGAGGCTAGGTGTTGTTCAAATTGGATGCTTGTTAATTGTGTCCCGTTGTCGGACACTAGGACGTCCGGCAGTCCATGGTTGCGAAGAGTTTGTCAAGTTGTTGAATGACTGCCTCGGTTGTCGTAGATGGCATTACTACCACTTCCAGCCAATTCGAGTATGCATCTACGACAATTAAGAAGGTATGTCCCCTAGTAGGACCGCGCAAAGTCAATGTGGATCTGAGACCAGGGCCTCGTGGGGTTTCCCAGTCCCTTATGGGAGATTGTGGTGGGGAAGGCCTGTTTTTTTGACATTTATTGAAGAAAGCAACCCAGTATTCGATGTCTTTATCTATACCCGGCCACCAGACATAGCTTCCAGCAAGGCTTTTCATTTTTACGATACCAGGGTGGCCTTTGTTAAGCATACCCAGCACTCTAGTTTGTAATTTAGGAGGGATAACTACCCGATCACCCCACAATAAGCAACCATTTTGAATTGAAAGTTCGGTTTGTCTGGTCCGGAAAGGTTTAAAGTTTTCAGTTTTTTGGTTATCCGGCCAGCCTTTACCTACCCAGTTTTAATATGTAGGCAATCACTGGGTCCTTTGCGGTGGCTCTGGCGACATCGTTTGCAGATATTGTAGTTCGGTGCATGTCTCTATCTGCAAGGTGGTCATTGTCGGCGCCGGGTCTTCCTCCGTCGTTGGTAACGGTGCTCTTCTTAATGCGTCTGCATGGGAGATTTGCTTCCTGGGTTGATGTGGTTAATGTGTAAGAGTATGCTGCTAGATTTACCATCTAGTCATTTCGCGGGATAAAATGTTCGGTGTAGGCTTGTTTCCCACCAAAATTCCTAGTAACAGTTTATGGTCATTACTATCAAAAATGTTCTTCCATAGAGATATTCGTGGAAGCGTTTCACTCCGGCGACGATTGCCAGGGCTTCTCTGTCTAGTTGACTATAGTTACGTACTGTTTTAGACAGAGTCTTTGAGTAATAAGCGACGGGTGCCTCTCTCCCATTTGGCAATTTGGTGGCTCAGGATGGCACCCGACTCCAAATGGTAAGGCATCGCAGGTCCACCGTCAATGGAAGTGTGTTACTAAACTGGATAAGAACGGTGTTTGATGTTAATAATTTTTTATTTTTTTTTCTGGAAAGCTTTTTGCTCTCTATGACCCCAAGTCCAATTAGTTTTTTTATCCAGTAAAACGGTGTAATGGTTCTCTGCTATTGTCGCTTTGTGGGGAGGAATATGTTATAGAAATTTATTAGTCCCCAAAATGCTGCAATTCTGTTTGTTTTCTTGTTGTGGTGCGTCTTAATGGCTTTGACTTTTTTTCAGTAGGGTGTATACCCTCTCCATCTTAAGTAGCCCAGAAAATCGACGCGCATCAGTCATTAAGCGACATTTTTCTTTTTTAACTTTCAGGCCAGATTCTCTGAATTTTGTTAGTACATTTCTTAGTCTTTTTTCTATTGGGTCGTATCTTGGCCGGAATTAGGACGTCGTCAAAATATGGTACGACCCCTTTTATTCCATTTAATAGGTGTCCATGAGGCTTTGGAACACGCCTGGGGCCACACTCACTCCAAACTGGAGTCTGTTATACTTGAATGCCCCTTTGTGAGTCACTATTGTCTGTGCCTTGGCCGTTAAGGGGTCTACTGGAAGCTGTTGGTAAGCTTGTGCTAGATCTAGTTCAGTGAAAACTTTTCCTCCCCAAGTGAATGTAATAAATGTTGTACGACTGGCACCGAGTATGCGCTTTGTTGCAGCCATGGTTCAGGGTAGCCTTGTAGTCTCCGCAGATGCGTACCGACCCATCAGGTTTAACTGGTGTTACTATTGGCGTCTCCCATTTAGCATGGTCAACAGGTTCCAAAACTCCTTGGTCAATTAATTTGTTTAATTGTTCCTCTATTTTTGCTTTTAATGCAAAAGGAACTCGTCTGGCCTTTAGTCTTTAGGGGCTATCTGGGGGTCTAAACTAAAGGAAATTGGGGTTCTCCGATACCTGCACTAGGGAGCCGTCGAAAACGTCCTGGAACTCGTGGATCAGGTTTTCTTCCCAGTCGGTTGCAGCCACCCGGTCTACTCCAGTCATTCCGATGCCCAATGGTGAGAACCATTCGATGCCCAGGAGGCTTGGTCGGTCTCGGTCGACTATTGTCAGTGGCAGGACTTCGACATGTTTGCTTGTAGGCGACTCGGAAATGTCCTAGACCTACCACAGGGATTCGATTTCCTTGATAGTCCTTCACAGTTAATTTTTGTTTCTGGAGCTCTTTAAGTTTAATATTTGGGACCAGTGTTTGATTGTGTCCATGACACCATTCACAGGAAGGACCCTGAATCGACCTCCATCTCGCAGGGGCTGCCTTCAATTTTTACGATTATTTTGCTTTTTTCCCGCTTTCCGTCTGAGCGCTTCTGATAGTGAAAGTCTGATGTGTCTTTTCTCGAGTTACTGGCTCGTTTGTTTCGCTGCCACTTTCTCTCTGTTTGTTTCGACTCCGTTTGTGGGGAGAGTTACTGGCATCTGTTTAGGGCTGTAATTTTTTTTATTTCTACAGACTTTCTCGATGTGTCCCCTTTTCTTACAAGCTCTGCAGATGGCATCAAGGAAATCTGCAAATGGCTCAAGGGTGGTTTTCCTCCGCAGCTGGCACATTGCCGCGCAGTTTCTTTTTTCGCGCCCTTTTTGTTGGTGATAGGCGGTGGACCTCATCGTCTTCCTCTCCGGATTCTGATTGTCTCGTCAAAATCTCATGGTGTGTGGTGGCAGGAAATTGTTTCTTCCCTCTAGTTAGGCTCGCTTCATCATTGTTCGCATTCATGTTTTCATTTTGACCACTGATTTTTTTTGCGGCTTCAGCGGCTGTGGCTTCTGCGATGGCTTCAGCTACGGTTATGTTGGGTTTATTTAGCAGCTTGCTTTGTAAATTAGAGTCTCTTAACCCAATATTACTCGATCTCGCATCGCTTCGTCTAAGTTCAGGAACTCACATGCTCCCCCAGTTGTCGGAGGGCTGCCACAAAATCGGCGATGGTCTCGCCTTCTTTTTGTCTCTTAGGTAAAAATTCATGCGTTTGATGAGGTTGACACCACTGGTGTGTAATGAGCCTTCAGATTCTTTGGAGTTCAGGCCAAGTCATTTGCTTCACATCTCTGGGCTTTGCTAATGCCTTGGCCATTTTGAAAAATCTTGGTCCGCAATGCGTTAAGAAGACCAGCCCTCTTACGCTGGTCTGAGATCTCTTTCCATCTCGTTACTTTCCAAGTACATTTGAAACGGTCTACTGGTAGGATTCCCAGTCCCTCTTCATTGGGATTGAAGGGTGCGGGCGGCGCATTATTTCCAAGCCATCTTTTCAGCCTGATTTCAATTCGCCGCGTGCACAGTCTCGCGTTTAGGATGATCCCACCTTCGTTGCCAGTGTTCCGTCAGAAAAATGCGAGGTAGACGGGTTCAACAAATAAACGTCTTTATTTTGTAACATCAAGATAAACGGAACAGTTTGGCTCTAGCCGCATCAGCCTTTATATACGGCTTGCCTGCCAGTTTGTAGCCAATGACATTAGTTTGATTTAACCACCTTTTGGTGTTTCCTTTGGATTGGTTCTAGTGGCTTTCTTAGCCAATCAGATTGGAGAATTTGGAGTAAACTATTTTCATACAGAACAGTTTGTTCAAAATTAATAAAAGCCATGGGGGGGGAAAGATGTATGTTGAAAGTATCTCTGTAATGTTCAGAAATCCAGAGAATAAATTGGGTGATGCTGTCAAGAGCATTTAAAATAAATAGAAGATCAAAGAAAAAACTTATGAATTACCTTTGAGAATACATCTGTTAAGTACCAGACAATGAAAATGAGAGATTGATCTATAAACATTTTAATTACAATGCATTAATTATTACAGATTGGCATGGATTTGTCAAAAAATCTTGTCAGACTAATCTGATTTTTAAGTGTGGCAACTTCTTTAGCAGACATAATATAGTTTGATTTCAGCATAACATTTGACACATCTACTTAAGCAAGTTGGTTAAGGGGTGGCAGGATAGTTAAACATTTGGCCCAAAAATCATAAGTAATGCTCATTAGTAGTACTCAAACTGGGCTTAATTATTTGTAGGGTGCCACAAGGTTCAGTTTTGGGTCCTGTACTATTCAAGACTTTAGATCAGGGCTGTCAAACTCAATTTCATTTGAGGGCCACACCAGGATTGTGTTTGATCTCAGGTGAGTCAGGGGGCATGGCCAGCTGGGTATGGTCAGGGTGAGCATGGCCAACTCAATGTCACTTGTATCTCAGGCACCTGTGGTAGCCCAGATGCCCCCCCATCAGGCTCCATTTTTGGCTGGGAAGGCCTCATGCAGTGTTCTGCCAGCAAAATTGGACATGCCCCTTGAGCTCTGTTTTCACTGGTAAAGGGCTACAGGAGGCGGTCACAGTCGAAAACAGAGCTCATGGGTCTGTTTTTACTGGCAGAGGCACTGTGGGCTGGTCCTTTGGTGTTTCCAGGGTGGTCCAGCAAACCAGATCTCAGCACCCTGCGGGCTGTAGCCAGCCATGGGCCTTCAGTTTGACACCCCTGCTTTAGATAATGAATTGGAAGACGGAATGCTAATCAAACAGGTAGATGCCACAGATTTGGATGGGAAAGTTAATACTTAAAAGAGAAATAAAATGCAAAATAATCTTACTGAATTATGGGTATGAACAGAAAATAACTAAATGTACTGAGAGTTAAGAAATTTAATCAAATGCACAGAATAGGGAATACCTGGTTTGATAAACTTGGTACTGTAAGGTATTGCAAAATTAGTATCAATCAGCAGTGTGATGTAATAGTAGGAACAGGAAAAAAAACAGTTCTAGCTTGCAGCAACAGAAATACTGTCTTAAGGAAAATTTATTCTGAATTGATTATATCCCACTTTGAGTGTAGCATTCACTTTTGGGAAACACATTTTAAGAACCAAATTTTTGTTCTTTTTTTTAAATAATTTTTTAATTTTATTTAAAATACATATTCAGAACCAAATTTTCTTAAACTGTGAAACGGATTTACTGAAGAACAACAGGCATGATCAGAAGTTAGAAAATAAAAGATTAATTTCAAATATCTGAAAGGATGATAGATGATAGACCAAAAAAAAGTCAAGATTTCCCCCCTCCCTGCGTTCAAGAGTGTCTTTTAAGGAATCATGGACATAACTTATAGGACAGCAAATTTAAACTGAATGCGTGAAATGCATTGTGAATGCTGTGAAAAATTCTCACAGAAAGAATGACACATTTGTGGATCATAGATTCTTTTTCAAGCACACACTATATAGCCATTTACCAGGATTATTTTAATTTGTATTCCTGCAGTGGATGGGAATATTATTTGAAGTATATGTGTAAATCCAATCATACAACATTATTCCATATATATGTTCACATGTCCATGGTTTGATTAACCACAGTCTGATAAATAGATCCAGGGCTGGACCCAGGGATATACCAGTGTTAAATTGTTTCCATTCATTTCTTATAACTAATTTTGAGCCCTCGTATGTTAGGTTAGAACTACCAGACACTTTTCTGAATTAGATAGCCACTCCAAATGAATATTTTTAATCAATATATTATGCTAATTAATGAAATGAATATCACAATGGACATATGAGTTATCCAGAATAACATCTACATGTAAAAGGGGGACTACGGATTATTAAGGCTGTGCACAGTTGCCATAGCAACCAGACTTCCAAAGTGATGCAATGAAGAAATAGCATCAAACAGCATTGCTAAGTATATATAAAAAAGTCAGAGAGAAAGCAAGTCAGCCTAGTGGAGAGTTTTCTTGCTGCAGAAAAAAGAACTGCATTGTCTGAGTTTGCAGCCATGAACAGCAGTCAGTCCAAACCTGAAATTGGGGTGTTTGTCTAATCATCAGTTTATACCATGAATCTGGCTGGAGTAAGACAGCTATGTTGTATCTTTGGAAAAGTTAATACATTCAGTGAGATTTACTGCATTACCATGTAAATGATAAGCATGATTCCCAATTCCTTTCTAAAGGACTAGTGATAAATTTCATCAAACTGTAATTCTGAGTAACAACAGTTGAAGAAAGGGAATTAAACAGATCAGCTTCTCAGTGGGCATATTACCTGGGCAGAGCCCTAAAAGGGGACAAAAATGTATGTTTTCTTTTCTGAAGGAGCAAGGAAAGAAATTTCTGTATGATCCATAGTCCCAGCAACATCCACTTTGCCATGTTTTGTATATTATATACAGGATATAAATAATGCACATAGAAAGTAATGCTTCATGCATGGTGCACTTATTCACTTAATTAGACACTCTCATTTATTATTTCTTTATAAAACTCACTTGTAAACCTTGAGCATGGTACCTCACTTTAATTTAATAATGGGCTGGATGTCTGGAAAATGCTGAAATAACATCCAGACAAGATGAAAGTGTTATAAATAAATAGGAAACTGGACTTGGAGATTGAAGTTCAACCTGTTTGACTCCCCCTATAAAAGTAATTTTTCAGTCTGGGACAGCTTTTTGATCTTCAATTGTACTTTGATTTGCAAGTGGCAGCTCTATAAGAATTGTCTTCATACAATAATATTTACTAATCAGCTGTGTCACTTCCTTAACCACTCAGATATAGTGTAACCCCTTGCTGACATCCAACTTGATTTTTGCAATGCATTCTAAATAGGGCTACCCTTGAAAAGTGCCCAAAAGTTGCACTTGATATATTATAAAAATCTAACTAAAACTAGTGCACAATATTATAGTATTGTAAATGTAAAAGTTCATTTATTTCAGTAATGCAACTTAAAAGGTGAAACTAATATATGAGATAGACTCATTACATTTATAGACTCATTACATGCAAAAAGGAAAGACAGTTTCAAGCTGTGATTTGTCATAATTGTAAGATGATTATGGCTTACAGCTCATGAAAACCCCAGATCACAAATCTCAGCATAATTAAGAATATTACATGCAATCAATAAAACAAGGAATTGTTACAAGCAACAATATCAGACTTTGAAAAGTGTAACATGCATATCTACTCAAGTACTTGGTTTGGCTTCCGTTGCAGCAATTACTGCCTCAATGAGGCATGGCATGGAAGTTATCAGCCTGTGCAACTGCTGAGGTGTTATGCGAAGACCAGGATGCTTCAATCGCGGCCTTTCAGCTCTTCTGCATGTGTTCGGTCTCACGTCTCTCATCTTCTCTTGCAATGCCCCATAGATTCTCTAATGGTTCAGCGGTCAGGTGAGTTTTGCTGACAATCAAAGCACAGTAAATCCACGTCTTGAACCAGGTTTTGGTGCTTTTGGCACGTGTGGGCAGGTGCCAAGTCCTAGCTGGAAAATGAAGTCAGCATCCCCAACAAAGCTCATCTTGGAAGGAATCATGAAGTGCTCCAAAATCTCCTGGTTGATGGCTGTGTTGACCCTGGACTTAATGATAGTACAATTGGTCAAGACCCACCACACAAATTGAATGGCTTCCCCAAATCAACCACAGACTGTTGGAAACACTTTACACTGGACTTTCAAGCACCTTGCAGTGTGTGTCCTCTCCATTCTTCCTCCAGACTCTGGGCCGTCCTTGGTTTCAAATGAGATGCAAAGTTGCTCTCATTCAGAAAGAGGGCTTGGAACCACTGGGAAACAGACCCAGTTCTGTTTTATCTTTAGCCCAGGTTAGATGCTTACTGATTGATTGTTGTTGTTCAGAGTGGCCTGACAAGAGGAATATGACATTTGGGAAGCCCATGTCCAGGTCCGCTGTTTTGGTGGCTCTTTGATTACACTGCACCAGCCTCAGCCATTTCTGTGAAAGTCCCCAACACTTTTGAATGCCTTTTCCTGAATGTTCACTCTCCAGGCTGCGGTCATCACCTGCTGCTTGTGCACCTTTTTCCACATTTTCCTTATCAACATAACTTCTAATATAATGTGCTTTGATACAGCACTTTGGAACATCCAACTTCTTTTGCAATCACCTTTTGAGGCTTTCCCTAACTTATGGAGGGTGTCAATGATGGTTTTCTGCACAACTGTCAGGTCAGCAGTCTTTCCCATGATTGTGATTCCTACTGAACCAGACTAGGAGACCATTAAAGAGCTCAGGCAACCCTTTGCAGGTGTTATGGCTTCAATTAGCTGATTATTAGCCTAGAATATTGAACCTTTTCACAATAATTCTAAATTTTCTGAGCATTGTGGATTTGGGGTTTCATGAGCTGTAAGCCATAATCATCTCAATTATGACAAATCACGGCTTAACTAATCTTGCTTGCAATGTAATTGAGTCTATCTCACCTTTTGAAATTGCATTACTGAAATAAATGGAACTTTTGCAATGATATTCTAATTTTTCAAGTTTCATACCTGAATGCTTCTACAAGCATAAGCATAACAGAATGCATTTTCTCTCTCTGAATGAAACTACCACCAACCCTGCTTGATTTACGGGCAAGGCAAAAAATAAATCCAGCGCGGGGATTATCTTTTCCTTATTTTTCAGATATTAAAAATTAGTTTGGCATTCTTAATAAAATGCTTGTTATTTAGAAATAGAGAAATGGATATGGGGTATGGAGAATATGGATATTATTATATTATCCATTTTGTATGCAGCTTCATTTTACTAAACATTTCCTATCAATTTTGTCTGCTCCTTGTTTCAGCACTACCCGACAATTAAAACTTAAATCTTCTTGGTCTTTGTGCAAGCCATTTTATAAGAGGAAACTACTTTTTTGGTTCAGTGTGTGTATTTTGAATAGTGGGATAATAGTGGTACCATGTACTTCAACTGCTTTGAAATTCATCAGAATTGGATACCAAACACGATTTTTGATGTAAAATTTGTTCTCGGTACTTATCCTGTTGTTTGGGCACCTCAACATTACAAGCTAGAACCCTGTTGGACCTTCAGGTGCCTTGTGACCCCCCCCCCACCACCCACCCCCACCCCCACTAGAATTATTCCTTATGGGAAAAAATTGTTTGGTACTCCTCATTTTTGGTACTTATTGTGGCCTCCTGAACCAACTAACATTGAAACCGAGTACCATTGTGTAATGTTTTTTACCAAATAAAAATTATTTTATTGTATATTGTACAATATTTTATTGTACAGTATGTCACAATTAAAGGCTGGTGAGGTCAGAAAGTGTAACAGTTGTTCTATTCCCTGTTTTTTCTTTAGCTTTTACAGGCTAATGATAGAGAATCAGCATAATGATTTACTATTCAGCGAGTAGTGGACTTTTTTTTCAGAACAAGAAATGATGCAATTTTCAATTTCTGATTAGCTAGCCAAATCAAAGCGCCTGTCACATTTTAGCCAGGTGGACTAAATGTTGACGAGAGCTATCTGAGCCCAATTCAGATTAAGCTCTGCAAAATCAACTCTAATAGGAAATCTTGTTAATTATATGCTAGGTCAATGTTTCTTAAACTTGGCATCTTTAAGATGTGGGGACTTCAAATTCCAGGTGCCTGTTTGAGTACACTGTGTTAGTATGTTGTCAAAACAATTGTGTTACTTCAATGCCAAAAAACATTTCTCTGGCTATCTAGCCATATTAATTTCTTGAAATTTGGTTGTTGACTATAATGTTTATTTATTTCTCACCACACACAACAACAAGTTACAAAATTCCTGTATTTATTCTTATTATAAATATATAATTATTTGGTTTTGGAGCACACTAAATATATGCAAAAATTCTCATTACCGAGAACTTCATATACGCAGACTAGTGTCAAATAATCCCTCAGTGGGTATGTATTAGAATAAATGATGCAAACAATTTAAAAACGAGCACTACATATTCCAATATTTTTGCGTCTCTCAAAAATATTTTATATTCATATTTTTGCCAAAATACATGGCTTTTTCCTATTTTGAAAACATTCAATATTGAACATATGTATCAAACTGACAAGTGATTGTTTAGTTGACTATTATGATTTAAAGAGAAAAAAACTCTTGTGTAGTTCTCAATTTTTGTCCCTTTTCCCCACTTCAGTTGACAGGTTTCCAATAGTATATATTTTCCTGCAATAAACTCCACTGAATTACAGTAGGGCTGAGGAATAAAGATGTTGCAGATTATGTACAATTGGATAAAACACCATAATTGGAACAAAAGTAATGTTTAACCACGGCATCTACTATTTGGTGCTATATTCCACACAATACCCAAAACCAAAGGAAAGGGTGCAAGTAATTAGAGAATGAACGAGGCACTAAACATCTTATTCTCTGGTCATTGTAAGATTGTTAACTAAGGTTTCAGATCTTAGATGAAACCTCCTGTTTTGTATATCCAAGCTGCTACCTCTCTAATTGTGGAAACAGGAAAAGAAAGTTAGGCTAATGTTGATTTCAAATGTACTGATATAGGTTTACAGAAGTTGCTTTTATTATTGGTTTGGCATTTTGCATGTTCAGAGGCATGATCTATTCCTTGCTTAGATTTGGCTACACATATAATCGACTTGGCCAATAAACCATTAAGTAAGCAAACCATGCCACACTGTAAAAGTTATGCCCCTTTCTAAGTGGCGTAGACATTTCCTTTAAAGCTTTAAGAATTTTCTGCCTGTCAACATCCCTTTTTAAAAAAGTTAATGTTGCCTTTTCTCTATGGTTTTCTATATTTCACCAATTTGAAATTGTGCTGAGTATTTTATTTAATCTTTGTAATTTTATTTATTGTATCATTACATATAGTTTATTTTCTTTGAAACATATAATTTAATTTGAGATTGTAATTTTCCCCTACTTCTGTCCCATTTATATTTTATTTTATGTAAAAGAATAAAAAGCATGAAATGTTAATATATACATCCATTAATGTTATGGAACCAATGTATATTTATCAGCTATGAGTTTAATTTTTAAGCCTGTGGAGACCAAATAAACTATCTACTTTTGTAAAAGAATAGAAAACCAGCAAGTAATAAAATTGTTGCAGCAATCAGACAGGGATAGACTGATATAAATTACCCTTTACCTCCATAGCAACAGAGAAAATTAGTTGCAAGAGTTAGAGCCACTAATAATCATGGAATGTGACAAAATCATATCTACTTAATGTCAGGCATTGTTGCACTTTTAATATAAATTGTAAAATCAGCGATTTCTGAAAAGTTGTATTGACTTGCCTCCTTTTGAATTGGCTTAATCAAGACTTTACCCATCCAAAGTGCCAAAAACCAAAATTAAAATGTTTATAATAAGCTATGTTTAAAAAATACAACAACATTTATGCTTCAGCTTGATAACCCCATTCATATGTATTCTTAAACAAGATTGTTTTGTTAACAATGATTGATGATATAGGCAAGTTGTTTGTGAATGCTGCTTAAAAAAACTCTGCTAAAAGACAGCGCTGGATGCACTTAAAAGTTAATGCTAAAATTAGGAATTTCTAATATGATTAATTCTCATGGTATGTGTTTTATTCGGGAAAAATACACGAGGTAGACCTGCGGTTCAACAACAACAGGTTTTAGTCTAAACATTAGGTCAGGAATAGGAACACTTTGCTGGCAGCCGAGGCCAAGCCTTTTTATAACAGGCTGGCCTGCCTGCTTTCAGCCTATAAGCATTCCCTTTAAATTTGCCACCTTCAGCAGCTCTTTGGAATTGCGTTCCTAGTGTGAACCAAATCCACTTCTTACTTATCTGGACCAAATTCAGAACAGTCAGTTTAGGGATTCAACCATTTACAATATAGAACACCCCTCCCTCTAGTTCAGTCCTATCGTAGTTATCATAGTCACGCAGGTAAGTGGGGCTTCTCCGAACTCATTTAGTACTTGCGTGGTGTCATTCCTTAGCGAAAGACTTCGGACCGGTTCGGATGGGGCTGCCTGTGATCTCCATCTTCGCTCTGGAGACCGTCTGGAAGGGTGAGTCAGCCATTTACCGCCGCCTGAGTTGCTTAGGCCGCGCGTTTTTGCCGCTCCCACCCGTTTCCATTGGGCAGGTTGAGCTGGCCCTGGGCTGGCCCCTTCCGATGGCTCTTCCCGCAAGTCTCTTCAAACAGTATCTTTTATTTTGCTTCTTTTGTTGCATAAATCGTTTGGTTATTAGTTTTTAAACGGTTCTTTATTAATCTTCTCGCCGTTACCCCCCCACACCCTGGTTTGAGTTTATCGGTATTGTCGGCAACTGGTTCGGGTGTCTGTGGGCCTCTAAATTATTCGAATCGAAGCTGGTCTAATGTGCCGCTTCCACTCCCTGCCATCCTCTTACCGTTAAACGGTTAGGATTTGGCCGTAATTTGCGGTAATTTGTCCTGTACCCACAACGGTTCACTGTGAAGTTCTTTGCGATATACCAAGTCGCCTATTTCGAAATTGCCTAAACTTTGATGGAGGATCAGGGGGTTTTCTGGGTTAAAATTTGGGTGTATAGTCTGTCAAGGTGGGATCGTAATTTTCGTCCGCCTAAGTTAATTTCCGCCGGGACTTGTTAGTAACTGTACTGGCGTTATGTGTGGCAGTGTGAGTAAACTGGTTTTACTTTTTGTTGCGACATCCCATATGTCCATTCTTTTACTGCCCCTTCTTTTGTGAATCGCGACCCATCTCCTCGGCTCTGCCGTTTGCAGCGCGGATGGGCCGGCGCGGTTAGGGATGTTTTGATACTTAGGGAGCTTAGGTATTGCTCGGAATTGCAAGGCTGTTAGTTGTGTCCATTATCCGAAGACAAAAGAACGCTCTGTAGACTGTGCGGTGGCGAAAAGGCTCGTCTAATTTTTTTTATTAGCGTTTCGTTGTCCGTTGATGCTGATTTTTACTTCAAGCCAATTTGAGTAGCATCAACGACAACCAAGAAAGTATGCCCTTGGTTAGGACCGCGAAGTTCTATTATGGATTCCAGGACCACGGGTCCCCTAGGGGTCCCAGTCCCTGATGGTCTTTTTGGCGGGAGAAGGTCTGATTCCCTGGCATTATTAGCGCAAGAGCTTAACCCAATACTCTATGTTTATTCAATACCCATGGCCACCACCACATACTTCCTGCCAGGCTTTTCATTTTTAACCATCCCAGGGTGACCTCGGCAACAACCCTAGTACCCTGGGCTGCAAACTGGCTGGATGACCAACCCGATCTCCCCCAGCAAACACCCCTTTTGAAATAGAAAGGTTCAGTCTGTCTACCGGAACGGTTAAAAATGTTTCAGTTTTTTGTTCCGGCCAGCCTTTACCTACCCAGCCAAGAACACGGGCAGTCATGGAGTTCCCTTAGCGGTGGCTCTTGCGACATCATAGGCAGAATGGGTAGATCAGGAGAAAAGTCTCTATTTGCAGCGATGTCATTTGCTGGTTGCCGCGGTGTCTCATCAGTGTGTGGTAGGGGTGCTCTGCCCTCAAAGCTGTTTCCGCAGGGAAATTTGATATTCCCTGGTCGATATGTGTCAGAGTATAGGAATAGGCTTCAGGAACTCTGACCATCTAGACATTCTTTGGTTGACAGTATGTTAGGCGGTCGGCTTTTTTCCCGCCAAAATTCCCATCAGTTGGTTGTAGACCGTTATAATTTGAAAAGCCGTCCGTACACGATATCTCGTGGAAGCGTTTTACTCAGCGACTTATTGCTAGGGCTTTTCCTGTCCAGTTGACTGTAATTTCGCTCAGTCTTTGACAGAGTCTAGAATATATGCGACGGGTTGCTTCTTGCCATCCAGGAAAGTTGGTGGCTCAGGACAGGGCACCTACTCCAAATTGGTGAAGCGTCGCAGGTCACTCTAAAGCAGTGTGTTGCTAAATTGGATGAGAACGTTTGTTGAGTTGGCAAACTTTTTAATATTTTGGGAAAGCATTCCTTTCTTGCTACCCACGTCCAGTTTGCTTTTTATTCTTAAAAGACGGTTTGTAACGGTTCAGCTATAGTGCCTTGTTTGCAGAAATACATTATAAAAATTAAATAAAGTCCTAAAAAGGCTTGTAGTTCTGGTTTTGTTTCTCGGTTCAGGTGCTTCTTGTATTAGCCTTGATTTTCTTTATCTGTTGGGAAGTGGGATGCCCTCACCGTCTTATTGAGTAGCCAAGAATTCAACGCTTTTTTTCATTAGGCCAGCATTTTTTCCTTTTTTTACTTTTAAAGGCCAGATTCCCTAATTTGGTTAGTACTATCTGTGAGTCTTTTTTTTAATTAGTCTCATTCTCTGGCCGAGATTTAAGACGTTGTCGTCGAAATAGGGAACGACCCCCTGTATGCCTATTAAGGAGACGTTCCATCAAACTTGAAAAAACGCCCGTGCCACGCTTACTCCAAATTGGAGCGGTTGCATATTGGAATGCAACCCTTGTGTGTGACTATTGGTTTTGCCCGCTTCTGCTGTCTCGGGTCCACTGGAGAGTTGCTGATAAGTGCTTGCGCCAAGTCCAGTTTAGCAAAAACTTTGCCTTTGCCCAGAGAGTGAAGCAAATGCTTGGACTACTGGCACCGGGTATGCCGCGTTTGGTGTAAAGCATGGTTTTCAGGGTTGCCTATATAGTCACCACAGATTCTAATGCAACCCGTCAGGTTTATGGTGTAAACAATAGGCGTTACCCATTTGGCTGCGTCCACAGGTTCCAACACCCCCTGGCTAATTTATGTTGTCGATGTTGTTCCTCTATCTTCTGCTCTTTGTGCAAAGCGGAACTCGTCTGGCTTTTAATTCTTCTTGGGGCATACTTGGGGATCTAGGGCTAAAAGAAATAGGGTTTCCCCGATACTTGCCCAGTGAGCCGTCAAAAACGTTTGGATCGTGATGAGGTCATCTTCCCAAAACCGGTTTGTAGTTACTTCGATCGACCCCGGTCATCCCAAGGCCCGCAAGGGTGCGAAACCATTTAATGCCCAGGAGCTCGGTCTGTTTTCGACAAACACACACGGTCGACGATGGTTTAGCGGCAGCTTTTTGACATCGTTGCTTATAAGCTGACCAAAAATTTTCCCATGCCAATTACAGGGATTCGTTGTCCCTAAGATAGTATTTGAGAGTCAAAGGTTTTGTTTTTTTGTAATTGGTCTGGATTTGATGTTCTGGGACCAAGCTTTTTAATAGGTATCCAAGAAAACATAGAAAGAAGTGACCCGGAGTTCCACCCATCTACAGGGCTTCCTCGATTGTTACAGTCACTTTAACCTTCTTGCCTGCTTTCGTACCTCTGAGCGCTTTCTATAGTGACGGTTTGGTGTCTGGTATTGGCTCTGTTTCTTTCGTTGCCCACTTCTCTACCGCTCGTTTAGGCTCGCTCGTTGTTTGGGAGGAATTTCTGCGTTCTCGTAGGGCTATAGTTTTTTTTGTTTCTGCAGACTTCTCGATGTGCCCACGTTTTTTACAGTACCTGCAGATAGCACGAGAAATCTGCATTCGGCTCGGCATGGTTTCCTCCGCAGGCCAGCGCATTCCGCGCAATTCCTTCTTTCGCGCTCTTTTTTTATTTCGAGCAGACAGTGGACCTCGTCGTCTCCTCGCTTGATTCGGTTTCCTCTCTCGACTCTTCAAATGGGTGGTGGTGGTAGCTGCTTCCTTTCTCTAGTTGGGTTTCTTCGCCATTTTTGTTCATTTTCTTCATTGTGAGCGCCGATTTCTCTTGCGGCTTCGGCGGCCATGGCTTCCGCGATTGCTTTCGGTTCACAGTGACATTGGGCTTGTTTAACAGCTTACTTTGCCGCTGTAATGTTCTCTGAGCCCCAATACCACGCGATCCCTCATCGCTTCGTCATGTTAGAAGTCACACTCACCCCCTATTTGCCTTAGAGCCAGCCACGTAATCGGCGACGGTCTCCCCCTCTCGCTGTCTCCTGCGGTAGAATTCATGCCGCTTTATTAACTTTGACACTACCGGAGCGTAGTGTGCTTTGAGGATTCTTGTAGTTCTGGCCACGTTAGTTGTTTAAACGTCTCGGGGCTTCGCAAGGGCTTTTGCCATTTTGAACACCGTTGGTCCGCAATGGGTGAGGAATACAGCTCGCTTGCGTTGTTCCGAGATGTCAAACCATTTCATTGCTTTCCAGATACATTGGAAGCGATATGTGTATGACTCCCAATCCTCATCGCTAGGATTGAAGGTGCGGGCGGTGCGTTGCTTCAGACATCTCTGCTGCGTCTGGCTTTATCACCGCGTGCAGTTTCGCGTTCAGGACGATCCCACCTTCGTCACCAGTGTTTTATTCGGAAAACCACACGAGGTAGACTGGGTTCCAACAACAAAAAGTATTCAAACAGTAGTCAGAATAGGAACACTTTGGCTGCAGCCGAGCGCAGCCTTATACAGGCTGGCCTGCCTTCTTTCAGCCTATAGCATTCCTTTAAATTTGCCGCCTTTCAGCAGCTCTTTGGATTGGTTCCTAGCTGAACCAATCCACTTCTTACTTATCTGGACCAATCAGAACAGTAGTTTAGGATTCAACCATTTACATATAGAACAGTATGTTTATTTCTGGTTAATATAAATTTAGCTCGATCGGTTATTCAAATTGTCTGGGTTTGCATGGCACGATGAACCATGCAGAAGCAATACAGTACTGCCTGTGCTCATACAACATGTTTGGCTGAAATGTGGCTCAGCTGTTGTTTGAACATATCTGCTGTGGGTGTATGACATGTCAATTCAAACAGTTTGGCTAAGGAATATGTAACTCGTATCATCTTATTTCCTCCAATGCATGCAGAAAATTGTTAGGTTTACTACATTCACAAAATCTGAAATAGTTCTTTGATTTTATAAAAATCAAGATTTGATACAAGTTACAAATTCTACTTCTGTAAATGGAAGATGATGACATTTTGTAGTTGGATGACAGGCTGAAAATTTGGGCAATGCGGGGTAGATGTAGACAGTACTTTATTTCCTTTGGCTAGATGAATTATGTAAGTATGCCATTTTTTTTGTAGCACACTGAACTAGGAAAAACTACCCTTTTGTAAGTCACTGTGCTAAATAAATGGTTCAGTGTATCAGGCTAATTCAGAAAATTATCTTTGGTAAAGGATAATTAACTAGGTAAAGTGTCCCCTGTGAAGACATCTACACAAAGTCTTCACCTGAAAGCAAAAAGAAGACTACTGAAGGCAGACCAACCGGTGATGCTGTTTTCTTGCATATGTTTCATTACCGAACTAGGTAACAAGGAATCTAATTTGGTAATGAAGCATCTCAAAAAATAATCATGCTCAGAGAGCACAAAGGAGCCCACAGTTCAAACCTGAGCTACAAATATCCTCTTCTGTTGAAGGCCAATCTCTTCATTCTTTTGCATGTGTGTAGAAGAGAAAGAACAGAAAAGTGATCAGAAGCACAAAGGTACTGAAGGAACTAGTGAGGGACTGTTACCTGAACAGAAGAAGTTCCCAGCCCTTGAGGAAGAATGGCCATAATCTAGCAACCATCCAAGTTCAGCAACTCCAAAATTCTTAATCAGTTTGGGATGAAAAATGGAAAAGAGTAATATTATTCAATCCATTTATATCTAATGATTTTGTTGGATTAGTTAGTTAAAAATGTAATACTACACAACAGATGGGTTTTTAAAGCAAAATTCTAAAATCTATTATTTTATTGCAATTATTTTTCTCACTTTTTAAGATAATATTATTTCAAAATGAGACATATAATTATATAAATAGCAGTACAATAAATATTATAGAAAAGAGTGTTGGTATTGTTTCTTTCCTCCACTTTACTGTTTAAATTTTATAGTATTTTTAACAGGTGTTTTATTAAATTCTAAGAAGCAATTCAAAGTATGTGGCATATCTCAAAGGATGTATAAACACATTTTTCTTCATTGGACCTAAGATACAAGCTCTTAAAAGCCATGACAGAAATGGAACCGATAAGATAAAGGGGGCAGAAAAAATATGTCAGGGTTATTTTATTTCTTTTCGGTGCTATTTTGCTCAGCTGTAGATATTTTTGCTCTTGTATCTGTTTACAACTGCTTGTTTATTAGTTTTGGTCTATAGATCTATGCCTTACATAGTTTCTTTTTTAATAAAATAAAAACATTTCATTTTTGTTATCCCATTCTTACGTTTGCTTTAGCAATTATCACACACTCCAAAAATGTCTAAATCAGTTATATTTATGCTTCATGAGACTGGGGAATCTGCTGTTGCACTCCATCCAAATTCCAAATGAGAGCATATTTCATTTCTAAAGAAAAACTACCTGTCTAGGTGGAGCTTTATCACTTAAGATATTGCTGTACTTAAACACCCCAGGAATGAAGTACAGAGATTAAGAGGGTGGAGATCCTATGAAGGGATCTTCAATTGCAGTAATTCCACCCCACCCTACCCCCACAAATGCACCTTCTATTATGTCCTGCAAATGTTAGACTGCAGGCAAATAATGTATTCATAAAATTGATTTAATTTTATGAAAAATGATCAGTTATTGATTATATTAGGACACAAAAAACATTGTGAAAGATACTCTTTAAAGTGATGAGTCAAGCTTAGGCAGTGTCTTAATGTAATTGGTTGTTTGCCATTTGCCATTTAATTTTTTTTAAAAAGGCCTTAAGAATTCTATCCCATATCTGAAAGCTAGTACAGTATGGGAAAGATGGGTTTAACTTTATCAAAAAGTGCTGATCACAACTCACTACAAGTAAACCAGCAAAAGCTATGAAAACGGCAACACTGCAATACATCAAAAACATCTCAGGAACAATCAACAGACTATTACAACCATACAGCTTCACTGTAGTACACAAACCAATTGAAGATCTCCAAAACATGTTAACTGAACCAAGACACAGAAGCCCAAGAACAAAAAACAGGGGTCATCTACAAGATACTGTGCAGTGTTAAGGAGTGTAACTGTTTCCCTATTAGACAGAAGACTAAAAAAGCACATCCACGAAACCAACCAGTTAAGAAGACACAATTAAATCTCCTTAATCTCATAACATATGGGCTCAACCACAAATTCAGCTAATAAATTGAAAGCGTTCTGTACCAAGCCAAATCCAAAAATGCTGGAAGCTTGACATTTGGATAAATCAGCTCTCAACAGACACACAGAAATAAACCATATTTATACACCACTCAAGAGACAATAAAAAGCTAAAAAGGAAACAAAGACTAGAAAACCCCATCCATCAGCCAAAACTGAGACAGGCACATCAAGAAAAAAAACCCACCCCCACCAACACTGGCAGAGTAAGATACTGTATATAAACAGGGAGTAAATCTCACACTCACTAGCACTGATGATATTACTTACCTGAGTAATGAAACATCTACAGACAAGCTCAGGAAGCACCAAGGATTCCACATTCTTTTGAATGTAACATAATTAGAAGCTAATATATTTATGATTCTAATAATCTCCCAGTAAAACTATTACAAGATATGCTCTGAATGGCCTTTAAAAAATAGTTCAGAAAAACAAAGCTTGAATATTATTGTAGTATTTCACTAATTTATAGAACTCCAATCTATTTGTAGACTCAATTTAAAATGCTTCTATTTGTATTTAAAACCTTGGATCAGCTTACTTCAGTCTTCCTTTCCCATAGCTCCCCATTCAAATCTCACAATTTTGGGTACCCAGTTCATTTGCATGAATATTAACAAGAGGGTATTTTCAATGTGGCACCAGGTACAGAATGTCTCCTTGTATCAAGATCTAGATCCTTTATGTCTAAATTTTCTGAATTTTTCCTACAAAAAGTTACACTGTATACTTTTTCTGTTAATTTATGCTTAACATTACTTGATTATGACAAAATATGTATATGATCTGAGTTTCAGATAAATAACAGAAAAGATTGAGGCACTCTAAGCCACTACTTACTGGATAATTCTTAGGTTATTTGATGTTAACAGGAACAACCAATAAAACAACAACATCTTATCTAAAGACCAATGAAGACGCTGAGAAAAGATGTTGTGCATAGGATTGATACTGGAAGAAGTGAAAATATTAAGAGGACTGGATTTTGTTCGTTTTGGATTGATCCCCCCCCCAAAAAAAACCTTAATTGTGGAATGAAACTATTTTTATTAGGGACTCATAAACATTTCAGACTGAATTATACACATTTGTATAAAATATGCCTTAAAAATGTTTAGCTTCTGAATACCCTCTTACTCTCTGCCTTACTCTCTGCCTATACAGGTAGTCCTCTATTTCATAGTAATTCAGTGTAATTTAGTGACTGTTCAAATTTACAACAGCACCTTAAAATGTGACTTGAGACTGTTTTTCAGAGTTACAACCTTTGCAGCATTCCCAACATTGTGTGAACAAAATTCAGATGCTTGGCAAGTGGTTCATATTTATGAGTTGGTATGTGCCAAGGTCAGGTGACCACTTTTTGCAACCTTCTCACAAGCCAAGTCAATGGAGAAGCCAGATTCACTTAATAACCGGGTTACTAACTTATCAGCTGCAGTGATTCATTCAACAACTGTGGCAAGAAAGGTCATAAAATGGGGCAAAACTCAATAAATATTTCATTTAACAACAGAAATTTTGGGCTCAATTGTGGCCGTAAGGTGATGACTATCTGTACAAGACAAGTGGAAATAATGTTGCTAAAATTTCTGCCCTGCAAACATTTTGCTCTGGACAATGGATAATCTTGTGGATCAGAATAATTAAAATACGTCATATTCACCATTCTATGAAATGCTACTATACTGTTTCTTATTGAGCCAGTTTAGAAATTCTTATAGCCAGGCGATAGTTAAGTGGAAAACTCTTAAAAACATCACCAACTACAGCAAACCTCCTTCCCATGCTGAAGGAAATCAACAACTGGCAGATGACCTGGATGTTTTACTGAAGGCTTGAGAAAACTACTACCAACCCATCTCCACAATCCCTATCTCAGGCACATCAACAGCCAAGCCTCCTACAACCTACCCCATCCCATTGAGCACTCCACCTCTGGTGATTACAGAGAATGAGGTGCAGACAGAAAAAAGCTAGGAAAAGCACCAGGGCCAGACAAGATAACTCCTTCTTGCTTGAAAGCTTGTGCTGACCAATTGGCCGCCATCTTCATCCGCATCTTTAATAAATCACTAGAGATGTGATATGTTCCATCTTGCTTCCAAGCTCTACTTTCATCTTGCTCTATTATCCCAATGCCGAAGAAAACCTTCATCAAGGTACTGAATGACTTCAGACCAGTTGCTCTAATTATCTGTAGTTATGAAGACCTTTCAAAGGCTACTGCTAGCCCATCTGAAAACCATCACAGATCTGCTGTTATTTCCCCTTGCAATTTGCTTACCGAGCAAATAGATTGACAGATGATGCTGTTAATATGACTCTGTACTACATCCTACAACATCTTGAATCTCCAAACACCTATGCAAGGATCCTCTTTGTAGACTTCAGCTCAACATTCAATACCATCATTCCAGACATTCTTTTAACTACACAAAATCAGCTAGCTCTACCTGACCACACTTGTAAATGGATCATAAGCTTCCTAACAGACATGAAGCAGCAGGTGAAGCTAGGCAAAATCACATCAGATACTTGTACAATTAGCACAGGAGCCCTCCAGGGCTGTGTGCTCTCTCCACTTCTCTTTTCTCTATATACCAATGACTGCATCTCAAAAGATGCCTCTGTTAAAGTTCTGAAGTTTGCAGATGATACAACAGTGATCGGTCTCATTCAAGACAATGATGAATCTGTCTACAGAGTGGAGGTTGAACAACTAGCCTTGTGGCATAACCTGAACAATCTAGAACTAAATACACTGAAAATCATAGAAATAATGGTAGATTTTAGGAGAAACTCTCCTATACTATTACCTCTTACAATACTAGACAACACAACAGTATCAACAGTAGAGACCTTCAAGTTTCTAGGTTCTATCGTATCTCAAGACTTAAAATGGACACCTAACATAAAAAGTCATCAAAAAAGCACAACAAAGAATGTTCTTTCTGTGCCAACTCAGAAAGCTCAAACTGCCCGAACAGCTGCTGATTTAGTTCTACAGAGGAATGAGTTGAATCTATCATCTGCACCTCTATAACTGTCTGGTTGGGCCCTGCAACCAAACAAGATAGACACAGACTTCACAGGATAATTAGAACTGAAGAAAAAAGAACTGTTACCAACCTGCCTTCCACTGAGGACCTGTACATTGCACAAGTTAAAAAGAGGGCTGTGAAAATATCTACAGACCCTTCATATCCTGGACATAAATTGTTTCAACGTCTACCCTCAAAACCCTTTAGGGCAATGCACACCGGAACAACTAGACACAAGGAGTTTTAGCAGAATGCCATCACTAAATGCCATCACCATGCTAAACAACTAATTCCCACAACACTGTCAAATTATTTACTAAGACTGTATTACTATTATTTTTCTCATCCTTCCTAATATCTATCTCTTCCCACTTATGACTATAACCATGTTGCTTGTACAATTTATATTGTTTTGTTTCCTAGTGTGATTTGATTATTAGTAACCTTTGACTATCACTAAGTGTTGTATCTTACGATTCTTGATGAATGTATTTTATTTTTTTGTTTATGTACATCAAGAGCATACGTACCAAAGACAAATTCCTTTGTGTGTCCAATCATACTTGGCTAATAAAGAATGCTATAAAGAATTCTATTCTAAATATATGCATTTATACAGGTATTTAGAAGTTGTGAAAAATATGAACTTCTAATCAGTTTAATATCCTTTTGGCACTATGAATATTTCTGTTATAAATCTGGATTTATTTCTGAAATCAGAAAAATACCCAATCAGATTCAAGATGAATTGCTCATGGCTTATTGAAATTACTGTTTTCTTTGCTTGTTATATGAGCACCTTGTTATAACAGAAACATTAATGGACGTGTCTAATTCCCCATAGGAATGATGTAGTTAATTTAGCATAGATTTTGCTGCCATGCAACATGTTCTAATATACTTACCTTTTGTGATAAATGGAGAAGAAATGGCTTCTTATTGCTGATGTCTAAAAGTTTTAAATGTTATGATTTGATGACAGCTGCATTTGTTTACTCAAGGGACATTTCTGACCATGTGCTTTTTATAGGTTGCATTAGTTAATTATATGCACAATTATGGATTATGTGTAAATAATTATTCAGAATATGTAATTGCAAGGAATTGACGTCTACTTTAAAATAATTAAAGATATGAAAATTCAAGAAGCAACTCAAACAGGAGACCAAAAAAGTTTATTACTCACAATAATTGCATTAAGAAAAAACAAAAATGGTATAACAGAGCCAGCTCGCTTGCACTGTGGAAGGCTTAAGTTAAGACAGAATAAACTTGGGGATCTTGGCTCTCCTGCTAATGTCCATACCTAGAAAAAAAAGTATTTTCCTTTTAGGACAAAGTAGCAATTGTGTCAGAATACAATCATTTTTCTAATCTATGAAGAAGTTATTTAGCTTTACAATCTACGCCAGGGATAAATTTATTTATTCATAGAACTGCTTATCTCATGTGATGATTCTAATTGGTTCTAAACAATCTATTAAAAAAAATTATAAAAATAAAAGATACCCTTTTCTCTGGCACCAGGCCAAACAGCTTTTGAACATAACCCCCATCCTAGCATGAGGGAAAAGTCAGTCTTCATGGACTACCAGAAGGTTAAAAGGTTAAGGATCCCTCAGATCTCAGTTGGGAGACTATTCCAAAGGACTGGGGAAACCCCCCAAAAGACATGCCTCTGAAGACCTATCAGATGACAACATTTAAGGGAAAAGAAACTATGGTGCACCGACTCTATCTAACAAAGTGGGATGGACAAATATATATTACCAAGGAGAGATGGTTCTGCAAATAATTTGGCCTGTGCTATATACATTATCTGGTTAGTATTTGGATGGGAGACCAATAGGAAATAGCAGGAAGTTTAGCTAAATTGGTTTTTAAAAACATACTGGAAGAAAGTGTTAGTAAATCACTTCTGGTTAGAAAGAAAACTACACAAACATTTCTGTGAAATCACTAGAAGTTGACCTTAATTTGAAGAAGTTCTGACTTGCAGATAATCTGGTATCTTCCAGAAGTTTAGAATGCCAAAATCATAAATGTTTGTTCTTGGTTATATTTAAAGGGACAAATGTGAGGTGGCTGAAAACATCTAAAGCAAACTAGGTTACATATTCCTGATTTAAGAGATAGCACCTGCAAATTAGGAAATCATGCTGAATAACTCCTATATCCGTGCACTAGTTGTTAACTACTGGTTTGTACAAGCTGGCAATTCTGCTATTTAAAAAGGAATGAAATATTACATCATGCTTATACCATATTTAACTGTGGTATATTGTGATGGGCATACTTGATCTTAAATGTTGTGCACACTTTACATGACATAGAATATTGAAAATCTCTGTAAATCTTAACCAATATTATTTCTTTGCTCTGATGCTTTTGTTTATGATGCTACAATCTTATTCTTATATATTAATTAAGGTGAATGGAAATCTCTCCATGTTATAGAGATTTTGTTGCTGCTTATTACAACCAAAAAACCCTGGTAAGTTATCAGATTTAACAGTCATTTGGCCATAAACTGTTATTAATGTAGTTGTAAATCTGCTCCATTCATTTGCAAATCTGTCTCTATCAAAGTAAGTTTACAAATATACTTTATACTGTTATTGGTATTTTAACAGACATTAGATTAACTACCTTTATTTCCAAAGATGTTTAGTCCCGAGTACAGATAGTCCCCATTTTAAGGTCTACCCTTCCCAAGGTCTACCCTTAAGTCGAATTTGTGTGTAAGCTGGAACAATATAATCGTATAAATAATATTGCATAATGAACTTGAACCATTGTGTATTTAACTTGAATCAATGTATATTTAACTCAAATTTTGCTGGAATAGGCTCCGTTCTTAACTGGTTATTCTTAAATCAGGGCATTTTTAACCTGGGGACTTGTAACCAATCATTCTACTTATACAATGAAATATATGTGCAATCTTGAATACAAGCCTGCATTCTGCATACAAGTATATGCTATACTTTTATCAATGACACTTTTCTCTTCTGCCTAAAGGGTTAATTCATACATGCTCATGTAATTCCCTTTAAACAGATGTAGTAATGTACTTTATCTGCATCCCTTTAGAGGAGATGGAAGTGCCAATTTCAGCTTGCCAAAACACTGTTAATATAAGCTCTACCTATAATCAAAATACCTAGATCAGGGATGTCAAACTTGATTTGAGGACCGCATCAGGGTTGTGTTTGACCTCAGGGCAGGAGGCATGGCCAACTCGACGTCACTTGTGTCAGGGGCGCCTGTGGCAGCCCAAGCACTCTGCCAGCGAAAACGGGCTCCCAAGCTCCATTTTCAGCCATGATGGCTTCATGCAAACCTCGGCCAGTGAAAATGGAGCTCGGAAATTGCCCTCCCAAGCTCCGTTTTTGCTGGCAGAGGCACCATGGGCCAATCCTTTGCTGTTTCTAGGGTGGCCCCATGGACTAGGGCGAAGAACCCTGCAGGCTGGATATGGCCTGCAGCCTTGAATTTGACACCCTGACCTAGATGAAATTAGGCACATACTATGGTTAATTGTATTTCCTTTATTTAGGCAAGTATGTGATACTTACTTCTGAAACTCCCATTCTCGATTATCTAATGGGCATACCTGCCGAGTCTTAAGCCAGCGGGAAATGCAATGAAAATGGAAAGCATGCTAAAAAAAGGAGGGAAAGTTATGAAAACAGTATGCTGTAAACTGTTTTATTTCTATTGTTACTTTGTAGAATTAGTTCAGAGGATAATGAGATCAGCAGTATATTCAGGGTAAAAATTATCACCAGGAATTGCAAGGCAAAGCCTGATGTAGAAAAGGCCTCTACCCTCTATGTTGCCCATCTTCTTGGTTTTTATCTTTCTATTTAAACCTTTTAATTGCTTTGTATTATCTTTTTTTTACTTTTTTATATTTTAAGCTGCCCAGTCACTATATTAGTAAGATGGGCAGCATAAAAAATCAACAAATAGAACAGTTTCAAACAAATACAATAGCATAAACAAGTTTCAATTATGTTAGAAAGGAGAATGTTATTAGGTACACTACACTCCCCCAAATTTGAAGACTGGAAATAAATATTAGTAATTCTTATTGCTACTGGAATAATCAATATACTTAAATGGTATAAAAGTAGATTTCTTACATTACAAACACCCCATGCAACAGTGCATTCTTCTGAGGTAGCTGATGCTTGGTTAGCTTGGCATTCTATACCTGCAAGAACAAGAACAACACTAATGTTATGATTCATTACTACTTATTTGAGTAAATGAAACAAGAACTTGTGATGACAAGTATGTTCTCTGCTAAAAGTGGGACTGGAGAAATAGCTTTATTCAATGAGTAACAAAGAAGGCTCAATAAGACATGGTAAACAATTTTTCCATTTTTTATTTTCATTACATCATTTGAAGCTATAGAAGCCAACAGACCAAGCATAGCAAGCAACACTGATTCTCATAATCATACTGACATGGAAAAATTTGTCCATCTGTGACTGGAATGAGTCTTAAAGCCAAAAGAAAAAAAAGAAAAAAAGAGGGGTCTGGGCATAAAAATATGCCTTCTACTAACTGGAATATATTTCATGGATGTATAACTGATAGCTCTCCAAAGCCTGAGTGCAGCCCTAAAAACCTTCAAATACTGCATTCAAATAATAATTTGCAATGTGACAGAAAGGAAAAAAATTAGTAAAAATATTGGCATAATTATGTCTACATCTACATTTAGCTAAAGTAACAAATGAATACAATTTATTTATTAAATGTGGTATACTTGCTATTGAGATCTCTTTAATAGTTTACAATAAATTTGATATCAAGATATTAAAAACAGATAAAATAACAAGTAAAAAGAAAACAAACCAAGAGGAATAACAATGGTTCAGATTCCATGATATTTTTTTCTTTGCAAATGGCAAAGGCAATTTATTATTCATTTGAATTATTAATTTGAATTTTGAATGGTTACTTATTATGAATCTCAAAATTAAGAAATGGTGCTCAAGGCAAATTGGGCTTAATTTGCCTCATCATTCCATAATAAAAGCAAACTTCAAAGGCAAAAATTCTAGCTTGTCTCAAAGGTTTCTTCTTTAAAAGCCAAAAATCAGTTTATAGAATATAATAGAATTCCCTATTGGCCAACTGTGATTGGACACACAAGGAATTTGTCTTGGTACAAATGCTCCAAGAAAAGATACATTCGTCAAGAGTCAAAAATCATAAGATACAACATTTAATAATAGTCACAGGGTACAATAAGCAATCAAATCATACTAGGAAACAGTCATGACATTCATAATTCCCAGCTTACAAAGTAACTGCAATTCAGTGAGAGTTTGAAAGTTGGCAACCCAGACCCAGCACTATGAATACAACTTCAAGTGGGAATGTGACAGAGAATTTACACAAATGGTGAAAGGCAATTATTGCCCTACTTTCCATTTGAAGTT
Organism: Laticauda laticaudata; assembly: GCA_004320025.1. NCBI lineage: Eukaryota > Metazoa > Chordata > Lepidosauria > Squamata > Elapidae > Laticauda > Laticauda laticaudata. Next base: position 6,640 of record BHFT01024079.1, on the reverse strand, counting down.
GTTTTTTCATCATGTCACTGGACTTTTCTATTAATCTTTGCACATCTGTAATTATAGGACTTGCAATACACAAACACATATATTCTCTGTACAAGTACTTACAGAGATCCATAATATGATTTCTGCATATTGCACAGTTGTCAACAACAATGTCCCAAGCCCAGAGGGCAACTGCATTCCACTACAAAAAGAAGAGACATTTAAGTGTATACAAGCATCTACAAAATAATTAATTTTACCCACTTCCTCCTAGTCATCCTTGACACAATTTAGCTCTTTTATTAAATGTTTTACTGAACAGCAATCATTTCTAGATCCAATCATTTCTAGTTATTTTATAAACATTTTCACTGAATCCCAGTGATTTTCTACAACCACTAGTGTTATTGTACAGATGTATTCTATTGTTCTAATTAATAAAAATAAATCAAAAGCTTCATTCATTTCATATTAAACCATACATACTTGATTTAACAATGGATTACATGTGAAGGTTTCAAACTATTGTTTCCAAATTTCCATATTAATATATTATGTTAAGTCAAATCAAATAAGAACTATAAGAGAAACAAGAACCACTCTCAGTAATCTATGAATCATGAAAGCTGAGCCTGTACCTTTTTCTCAACCTGATTCAATACATATGCTAAAAGAGTACAAATCAGTAATATTTAATAATTTAATGCAGTTACAGCCATTATTTAATAGCAATTAAATTTGACTTTTTTCCTCTGATGAACAGTTAGAAAATAAATTGTTTTGTAACTCAAAAGTATGTACCAATTCAGAAAATATGCTACTTCAAGTAAATATAATTAAATTTTGCTAAAGTTTCTTTCATCTGTTAGCAATGATTTATTTTTAAGCATTTCATTTTCTTGTACGAAAATTCAGAACAATTATTGTTCCATGGAGATGGTTCTACATACACTTTGTCTGTTACCTTTCACCCCAATTAGCCAACTGCAGTGCCAGCTACAAGTATCCTTAGAAATCACCTGTACACAGTACCACTTTCTTATCTAGTGAACTAAGTTTTGGGATTATCTCATAAGGACACATACTGATTGGAAATTAATATAGGTAGTCCTCAACTTACCACCACAATTGAGCCCAAAATTTATGTTGCCTGGTGAGAAATTTGTTAAGTGAGTTTTGTCCCATTTCACAACTTTTCTTGCCAGTTATGTGAATCACTGCAGTTGTTAAATTAGTCACACAGTTGTTAAGTGAATCTGACTGCTCCCTTGACTTTGCTTGTCAGAAGATCACAAAAGGGGATCGCAGGATCCCAAGTACTGCAACTGTCATAAGTGTGAAAAATGCTCATACGTCTCCTTTTTCAGTGCTGTTATAACTTCGAATGGTGTCCACACAAACTGTTATTTACAAACACTGTCACATGTAGATTAGACAGCCGATTGGTATGATCTTCGAACAGAGCTAGAAGGGCCAATTTCCTGATGTATCATTTATCCAGTATTTTCTTGGTCACAGATCTTACTGCCCGGTCCCCCCCACCCCTCGCGCAAGCATCTCAAATCAAAGAACTACCGAGAGCTGGTCATCGAAATGCTGTCTTTCAAAAGCCTCGTGACTAGATAAGTCCACCGGTAAACTTCTCCGTCACTTTCCTCTCAGCCCTCTCTTCTCCTCATTGCCTTTCGCACGGAGCCACGCAATACCCAAGCACTTGGCGGCTCACTCCCGCGCCTGACAGCCCCTTCTGAAACTCAGTCCAGGAGGATGCTGCCTAAGCATCTTCCCATTCCCATTTCATAAAGAAGCCCCCCCAAACAATCGACACTCTCTCTAGGCCGTTCGGCTTCATGACCATTACCGGTCAAACCGCTTTCCCTTTTCTCACCTTCTTCACTTCAAAGCGCTTTTTACCGGCACCGCTGTTGGTCCCACTCGGAGTATCAACATCCATCGCGGCAGCCATTTTGGATGAGGAAATTCCTGCAGCGGTCTGCCCTCAACTCGCATGCGCGCGACTAAATAAAAGCCCCGCGATAGTTTCCTTTTGGTTCCCCTCCCCTTAATGTTATGTTCGGTGTCTGACACCCCCCCTTCCTACAAGCAGGTGTGAACGAAAAGGGGAGCGGAGGGGGGATCTGATCACGTGCCCCTTCTCTCTTAAAGGCGCGGGCCAAGGCGGGGCCCGCTACGCGCAGCCCTTGCGTCGTCTTAGTTGTCGCTCCTCGCCAGTTGCCCNGCGCAGCCCTTGCGTCGTCTTCGTTGTCGCTCCTCGCCAGTTGCCCGACCCTGGCAGGGAGGGTAGAGGAGAAGAGGTAGAACCTCGTAGACGCTCCTTTAAAGAGACACTCTCGAATTACTCAACGTCAGTTGATCAGCCGCAGAAAAGGCAGGGTGACCAAATCTGGTGGCCCTACCTTTTCTTTATTTCCTTGTTGCCAATTGATGGTTGTCTGGATTTGCGTGGCCCGAAATAAATACAACATGGGAATAATTAAAGGGAGGAGCGGGGATAAAGGCGGGTGGGTGGGCTGGTAAAATAGAAGGTGCAGTAATCCAAATCTTAAGTCACGTCACTCGCTTCAGAAGCAAGTGCTCTTAAAAATCGGCCCTACAAATTTCGAGCAAGTTGCAGCGTTGGCAGTTCATCTGGTCCCTGCAAAATCCCCCCCCCCCACCTCAATGTATTGGGCTTAACACCAGCCCGCGTCGGAAGCCTCTCTCGTTCTGCCTGAATCTTTTACGTGCATCCTGCCCACTATGGCCCGGATTAGCAACTCTTTGATTTAACCAGGGTTTGTAAAGCGATTTTTTTTCCACGATCATTTTGAAAACATTGTATGAGGCACTTCGCCGCCGTCTCCTCGGACGCTTTTGTTTCGTCCCGCAATACATCTTTGCACGGATATTGCGTGCCAGAGCTGGTTACAGTAGATCGCGTGCAAAATGCACTTGCAGCCCCAGCCAGCAGAGAATCACGTTGCCTTGCTCGAAAAGCCCCATTAATCTGAACAATTCGTTCTTCTAAGGAACGAAATATTAGGATGACAATCAATATATAGCCGTCCATCTTCTCAGCGTGTTCACTCACAAACAAGTCTCGCTGAACTCCGTGCTTGTATTCTGCGTCATATCGTCCCTGTATCATCTTGGCATATCCATAAAAGCTCGTTTGTTCTCAGTTTTTGACTTTGATGTAACAGTTTGAGGTTGCCCCTGATTCTGATTACCAAGCAAACGAAATAAGGAAAGGAGCCAAAAAAAAGAGGGGGCTTAAATTAATAATCATAGTCATTAATAAACTAGATTAAAATCTTATACACACAATTAAATTAAAATGCCACTTTGAATACAATACTCAGTTGCTTCCACCTCTTATTAACAGCTCCATGGCTGACTTCATGCAGCTACATCCCCAGCCCAAGATAGACTCCTAAATTGTTAAGATATATAAAGGCCTATTTCAAATGCAAAAAGACTGAATTGTAGGTTTTATATAATATAGAGAAGCTTCACCAGCATTTAAAAAAAACCCTTCTTTTTCTTGACATTTAACTTCCTTTTCCTTTAAAAAACGAGTAAGCTGAGGGAACTCAAAATGTTTTATGTTTTACCAACTTCCACATACCCTGAATCATTGATAACCCACCTACCCTGGATCTACGCAAAAATATTTTTTGAAACTTCCAGTTTTTCATATACTCAAATAACTGCTTCTTTGGTACTTAACATGGTTTAACTTCTACATATTTTAGGCTTGGAATAGCACTCTTATCTAATTGTATTAACTAAATAAAATAGATACACATTAAATAAGTAGGCAGCATTTCTGCAAAATTACTTACTGGAGTGCAATACTCTTGGTAGAAGCATTAGCTTCAACCAAGAATATATTTCAGCAGTATATACAACATTTTTCAGTGCCTAAGGTAATTGTTTTGTGAGACCTTAATTTGAAAGATGGATTGTAAATTGTAGATTAAATCAAGCAGCCCAAACACCCATTCTAGATTAGTAAATATGCACACACTTAGCTTTCCCAGCTAAATTAGCTAAAACTTTTGAGGAGGGAGAATGGAAGCTAGCAAAAAAGTTACCCAAAATTGGCATGCAATCCTTTACATAAGCCTTATTGTGAATAATCACTAAATAAGTATGTTGAAGTAAACAGGAACAGAAACATCATTTGGCTTGTTCTACACTAACACATACCAATTAGTATAGAAGAAAAATTAGTAATCTGCAGGCTGTATATGGCTCATGGCGTAATTTTAATAATCCTCTGTAAGACATCAATTTGGATCTCAATGATGAAAGTGTTTTTCCTCTAAAGATATCGGAGGATGAGTATGTAGTGTCAGAAAGAAATAAAATCTGTCAAAGAGAAGGGGTATCTATCCACTTCTGCTGCTGTCTACTTACTGTGGCTCTAACTTTTTTTTTAAAAGCTGCCTATGCCTAAATAAAGCCTGAAATAAATTCAAGACTATAGCCATACACTGGTCAGTTCAGATTTCAGAAATGTCATAGTATTATAAATTACAGAACCTAGTTACAGATCAACTGGTTTTTTTTAGACTTTAAAGGCTTATCAAGAAATAATACTTGAAGAGAAATAATACTGTTTTAGATCCATTGAAATGTGTATTGAATAGAAAATAAAAGGACTCTTAAGCATTTCATTATTTCCTGTTATTAAAACAATAGGAATGCCATGAAAATGACCTGAAAAAGAAGGCAAAGTTCTTTGAAAGAAGTTTGTAAGGCTCCTTTCTTTGTTGTCTGAAAATACTTTTTTTAACACAGAGTATCCTTAAGCTTCTGATCAAAGCTTTGTACAAACTCTTCAATAAAATTAGTTTAGCTTTATCAGCAGTATGGGTTACGTGGTTCTCCAGCATAGCAGAAATTTTATTTTATTTTTTTCGCAAGAAGCTAAAAAATCATTCTCCAGTCCTTCTCTTTACTTTGCAATCATTTTATTATAACTGGGTAAAATGTTCTTATGATATCTCAAAGGAACTGGGCTTTTTGATAAAGGGTTTCTATTATATTAGCCCCATATCTTTTTTCAAAACCCAAATGTTAAACTACCTTCTTCCAGCTAATTTAGGAAAACTATTACAAAAAGGATGCAACAAAGTAACTTGATGACTACTTATATATGGTACTAATCAGGATAGTTATTGAAGAGATGCAATTCTCCTTTCCTCTATTTAATGACATCTATCATTAAAAATGGATTGAATCCACATGTATCAAAGTTTCATAGCATAAAGAACATGAACGGCCTCTACCTATGAAAGCAACGTTTTTGCAAAAGGTGAATGTTTAAATTATCCATGCTTTCTTAAAACTATGTAATATTTTATCTATATACAAGTAGTCCTTGACCTATGATACCATTGGGACTGTAATTTTGGTTCCTAAATTATGCAGTAGTTAAAATGATTTATCATGTGAATGAAGCTGATTTTACAATCATTTTTACTTTGGTCGTTAAACCCATCACGCAATTGTTATGTGAATCATGTGGCTGTTTAAGTGAATCATGTGGTCACTCAGCAAATTCTGATTTCTGATTTTACTTGTTAGAAGCCAGCTGGGAAAGTTGCAAATTGCAATCATGTGACCACAAGATGTTGTAGCTGTTGTAAATACAAACCAGTTGTCAATAATCTGAATTGCAATTGTGAACAGGTTCAACAGTTGTAACTTTGAGGATGGATCAAGTCTGTGGTTGTACAGCTAATAAGGCTAGCTTGGTCAGTCAACAGTGAGACACTGGTGAAACGGGTACAGCAGTGGCTGCATTTTCTGCGTCGCATGAGAAAAGTACATATTCCTTCCCCTGTCCTTACCACTTTCTATAGAAGGATTATTAAGAGCATCCTATTGCATGACTATCTGGTTTGGAAGCATTACTGCTTCGGACAGGAAGGTGGTACTGAGTGGTGAGGATGTCAGGAAAGATTAGTGGTTCATTTTCTTCTATCCATGACATAGCATGTAAGTGGTGCTTGAGCAAGGTCCGCAGTATTGCCTGGGAAGTTACATATCTTCTCCATGAAATCTTATCCTTGTTATCTTCTGAGAAGTGGCTTTGTGATATCCAAAGCAGAACATCTAGACACAGTCAAACATCAGCCTTGTGAACTCTCAAGTTTTCCTCAGCGTTGGTAGAGCACTTCGTATCGGGAGATCTTCCGCCACCATTGCTTTCCCTTCTCCCCATGCTGCCGCAGTGTTTAGAGCAATGCCACGGCATTTGGCGCAGCCATGCAACATTTGGCGCAGCCATGCGTGGCCAGCCAGGGCTCCCCCCTGCAACCGGAGCCTGGCAGAGACCCTCGGCTTCAGGTACTCCTGTCGCCGCCTTCCCAGGCATCGTTCAAAGTCAAAGCCCATTCTTTTAAAAAGACACCCTACAACTGGTACGACAAAGCCTCCCCTGCCCGAAAGGGCAGCCCAACCCCACGTGGGGAGGCGAATCTCCCAGGACCACAGTACAGGATCGGCCCAGCCCGGGAGAAGCTCCCAGCCGCCATCCCTGTCTAGCACAGGGCAGAGCGTGAAGAGCTTTGCCTGGGGCATCCAGCAAAACTGACAGGCAGGCCCTCCTTCTTGGTGTTGGAGCTCTGGCCAAGGCAGTGACTGCCTC